>JAADVL010000632.1:0-18969 GCA_023334995.1 Pythium sukuiense | reverse complement strand
GCAGGACCGGCCACTGAGTGCCTGCTGGCCTTCCAGTTGCTCAGGTTCGACATCGTGCTGTTCGACGACGGGGTGTTGAGCCAAGCAGAGCAGCGATGGCGACTGACTCAAGCCCAGGGCCAGTCGTGTCTGTTTGAATGCAACACGCGTCGACTCGCGCAGGATATTCGAGACGACGAAAGCGTAGCGTTGGTGCTGCTCGTGCTACAGCGAGAAGACCGGAAGGCCCGACTCGTGGCGTTTGCGTGCGTGCGACTGGAGCTGCCGCACCTCGCGTTCAGTGGCGACAACAAGCGACCACGTGTGAGCGAATGGGCGGCTGCGAATGGCACGTGGCCTCTCGTGAACCATCAGAACCAAAGTGTCGGCTCCATCACAGGCAGCGTAACGCTGTCGTGTCTGGGCCGAGCGCTCGCGCCACACTTGATCGCGCAGAGGTTTGGCCAAGGACTCCACGTGCTTGGCAAGACGAGTAGTCCAAGAGCGGCATCGAGCCCTTGCTCAAGCGTCTACGGAAGCGAGTTTCAACGAAAGGAAGCCACGAGGTCTGATAGCAGCCAAGCAGAACGCCTCAGCGTTCAAGGCGACGCAGGCGACCAAAGGGATCCAGTTGAAGCGAAAGCACCGTCACCGAAGAAGACGTCGCTGCCTCCCAGTCCAGAACTGAAGAGCGTCGACCAGACGAAGGATGCGGCGGTGCAGTGCGTCTCCGACGACGAAGACGAGAGCTTCGTGTCGGGAACAAGGTCTCCAAAGCCCATTCTCATCCGTGGCAGTAGCAGAGATCGAGTGAGCTGCTCCCCCAGCAGACGGCGTGTTGTAGACGAGTTTGATCACATGGATATCGGATCCCATGGGAGCTTACGGACGCCACGGAGTACACACGATCGAAGCCCACGACCCGCGTATATCAGCTATACACGTGAGTCGCCTCGACAGCGAGGAGACCGCGAAGCAGCGGCGGTTGGGCCTTTCTCTCAGGATCCAGAGCTGCCTCCTCCGCTCTATTTTCACAAACCAAAGCAGCATAAGACGTAGAGCTTTGGTGAAGGCTCCAGCATAGGCCCCAGACTGATGGATGCGTTCTATTCCCATCGCTTGCATCCGTTTTGCTTGTGAGATCGTGTGAGTCTAGGCTGGGCGTGAGTATGGGGCTATGAATACATACCGAAGCCCGTCGCTCGCTGTGGAAACCACCGTCGCAAAGGATGCGATCCTGTGAGGCTTCTCTGCTTCTCGTGAGCTCTGGAACCTCGCGATCGCTGGCATGCGGATCGATGTCTCCGATCCTCACTTCCACTTCTACCAAGCAAGTCGCAAGTCACCAACCACCTCCACCACCAAGCACCATGGGCAAGAAGCAGGACAAGAAGCAGGCCGCCCCAGCGCAGGAGTCCAAGCCGGCGCCAGAGAAGAAGGGCGGCAAGCAGGACGCCAAGGCCGCGGCCCCAGCGCCAGCCAAGGAGGCCCCAGCCCAGGACAAGGGCAAGGGCGGCAAGAAGGGCGGCAAGAAGTAAAGCGCTCGGCATCACAAGGCGCCGAACCACATAGTTTCTCAGCTTATAAACCATCAAATACACATTTGAACCCTCCAAATGAGGGACAAATCAATCTGAATGCGTCTGAATCGGCACGCAGCATGTCGCCCTCATCTCATGTTGTGAAGCCCCAAATGACAGACTGGATCTCGGCCGAGTCATGCGATGCCTCAGGACACGTTGTGTCGGTGACGCCGTCGAATGGAGGCTCATCGTGTCCCGCCACGACGTTTTTCGAGACGACTGCAAGTGTACAGAGTGCTGGATGACAGCGCGGAGTCCGTGGGTTTGCGGTAGCAGTACGGGTATGAAGAAACGAAGTCGCGAGATAGCCCAGGCGCTCACCAAGCGTCCTGTGAGAGAGGAGCGTGTTGTATGGGATCCGATTCCGCGAGAGATCAACACACTGGAGGACGACGAAGGCAATCCGTGGGGCGAGTGCAAGTTCAGCAAGTACAAAGTGCAAGTTCAGCAAGGAAATGGCCGCACACGTATATCGGAAACTGCTTTTCCCAAGTTGGCGGGAGCCACGGCCACACTTCGACTTGGTCCCTTGTCTTCTGTTGAATTCGGGATAGATCGCGTCGCTTCAAGATCGCAGTGTGGTGATCTAGTGAGGATCTGCTTGAGGCGAATGGCAGGACCACGAGGGGCTTGGGCGCTGCGATGGACGGCCACCACGCTGGCGCTGCTTCTCCTAGTGGACGCAGCTCCAGCACTCGTGCGGATCCCACTGCGTACCCCCACGCGGCATGCACGCAACAAGCTCAATCGCCACCAAGCGCACATCGTGGCGATGATGCAGGAGGAAGAGAGGCCTCACCACGCATGGGGTAACCCTCCCGACGAGCTGCTCTCGCACGTGGCACTGGCAAACATCAACGACTATCTGTTCTCCGCCTACGTCTCCATTGGCTCGCCGCCCCAGCACTTCACTGTCATGCTCGACACGGGCTCCACGGATGCGTGGGTGCCTGGCCAAGCCTGTGCGTCTTGTGGCTCCTCCCACAGCCAGTTTCGACACGCGAACTCGACGAGCTTCTCGGATCTGAAGCAGCCGTTTGAAGGACTCTATGGCAGTGGCACGTCCAACGGCGACGTCGTGCAGGACGTGCTGACGCTCGGCGAGTACGCCGTCCCAGACTTTGTCTTCGCTCTCATCACGAATGAGACAGGCGACATCCCAGTACGCTTAGTCAAGTCTCTAAGGGGTAGCTCATAGACTGATGATGCTGTTGACCTGTAGGGCTTCGCGACGGACGGCGTGCTGGGGCTAGCGTTCCACGGTATGGCCAAGATCGATGCTCAGCCGACGCTTCTGGACGCTCTGGTGGCCTCGCACCCAGAGATGGAGCCCGTGTTCGCCTTCCGACTGACCAAAGAGAGCGACCCGACGCCGTCCGAGTTCCACGTCGGCGGTCTGGACCTCACGAGCGTCGGTCAGAAGCCCAGCGTCGCGTATTTCCCTGTGCTTAAACTTCCCAGTGCGTACTGGCGTGGGTTTGATTGATCTAATGTTGATGATTGATGCTGAGACGGATGTTTGATGTTGACTCTAGTGGACAATGAGCTCTCGTACTGGACCATCGCGTTGGACGACTTCCACACGTTCACAGCGTCCCCAGACCACCACCAAGTACTCCGGAGCCACGACTTCTGTCTGCCGTTCTGCTACGCGATCGTCGACTCCGGGTCCTCTCTGATCTACGCGCCGCCGCAGATCTTCGACAACGTCATCAAGTCCATCACTCGCGGCCGGAACTGCGACCTGGCGAATCTCCAGTGTTACGACGCCGTACCTGCCGATTTCCCATCACTGTCATTTTCCTTTGGTGATGGCGGCAGTGAGCGTAGTGAAACTAATTCAAACGCGTTCGTGCTGCGGCCTGAGAGCTACGTCGACTGCGAGGGCAGCTTGTGCACCGTCAATATCCAGAACCACGGGTGCGTGTACTGAGACCACGTGCGGATGATTGATGTTTTTGATCGTCTGATGGAACTTGATTGATGTTGTAGGGAAATGGGCGACGACATGTTCTGGTGGGTGCTTGGGGACACGTTCCTGCAGGCGTACTACACAGCGTTCGACTTCGGTCCACACAAGCGCGTGGGCATCGCTTGTGATGAAGCCGATCCTGACTGCTACATCGCACCATGAACATCAATCGTAGCAGCATCGATGATCGGCATGCGGAAGTGTATGAGTCATGTTAGCTTCTGATGTCTCACGCGCTCTTGCGCTTGGGAACCTGTCCGTATCGCTGGGCTTTAGCCGCCTGTAGACGCCGCCGCGGCATCAGGAACTCGACGAGCAGCACGTACAGCACGAAGATAGCCAGGATCGCTCCCAGTAGCACACGCCATCCACCCAGGTGCTCCACGGTCTCCAGAAAACTCACGCCGGCGGCGACGTCGTTGATGCTTGAGGTCTCGAACTTGTCGGCCATCTCGGATTGATGGATCGTTGAGATTTGATGCCCTCTTCTGATTTCTCGAAATTTGGGATTTTGGGGGGGTAGGATTTGCTGAGTGATGGTGTATTGAGTTTGGAAAGTATCTGATGTGGGTACAGATATGGGTTGTCAGAGGTACGAACAACCTGTCGGACGAATCGATTTTCTCAGGTGTGCGTCGCCGCATTGCAGTTGGTTCCCCTGACCCTGCCCACAAACCTACCGCTTCCGCTGATTTTTCAAACCTTCCCTCCCAAAACCCCTTAAATTTCGAGGTTATTTTGCGTTTTTGACTCCAAGTGGAGTTCCATGGAAAATTCAAACGTCAAACCTCGTTGGTTAGGTTGATGTTCGTCGAGGTTTTTCGTTCAATCCAGTTGGGAGAACGAGGCGAGGGGCGCGGAGGGGGGAATGGGGGAGCACAAGGAGCGAGCGAGGGGTGGGGTGAAACCACCAAACCCGCTTCACACACACAGCCGGCAGAGACAGAAGCGGCAACCCCAACTCGACCTCGACCGCGCGCCCGCCCGCGACTTGAAAAGGAAAAGCTCGCAGCCCCATTCCACGCCGACGGACGCACGCACGCACGTCGACATCCGTCTGCCCTCGACTTGACGCGACTTGGCTACATCAAGCCGCGCGGATCGCATTCGAATCGAATCGAATCGCTCGGCAACTGCAACATCCGCGCGCCACCAAGCCCGCTCCGCCGACGCCGCCAGCACAACACTCCGCGGCAACTCGAAGCGGCGCGCGCACATTGGGGATTCGGGTCTCCGTGTTGAAGCACACGGCACACGCGACAAGAGCGCTGCGCACAGGGGGAAGGTTACCCTTGAAGGCAGAAGCAAGTGCTAGAAGCAAAGGCAACGAACAGGTAAGCTACATGCATCATGCAACATGGAGAATGTGACGGCAACATGCGAGTATGACGGGGCCATGCGCGCATACCTGTGGACGCAGCGCTGTACGCTATGGAGCATTGGAGATGATGAAGGAAGGATCTGACGATCTCTGCGCGTTCCTCTGTGTGTCGTTGCAGTAGCTGTTCGAAGCTCGACGCAGTACTCGTTGCCTCTTGTCTCGAGCGGCAGCAGTCTCCAAGTGAACGAGCAGTCGCCTACAAGCACTGGGTCTCGAGCGTCCATTTCCGTCGGCGATTTGAAGGTTTGAAGTGGCAGCGCGCGCGTGCGATTGGCTGTCTGTAACCAGGTGGATTGTTGGTGGTTCAGGGGACGGCTATTCGCGACTGGGGGTAGCGTAACCACCTCACCGCGTTCTCAGCTCAAGAGGAGAAGCACTCGAAATAGAGCTCGGGTTTCGCGCGCGAATTGAGGGAAGGGATCAAGACTCGCGACCAGGGAAGCGCAGACGCGGGGCAGGGGAAGTTCCAACCAAACCACTCCCACTCGCACGAACAGACGCGTCGCTTGCAAGCGCAAGACGACGAAAGGGGCAGGGGCAAGCCGCCGACCCGACAGACAAGCCAGGTGGGTACTTTAGACCACGCATGACACGCTTGGGCAGCATCATGCCACTGATGCTCTCGGTGGGGTCTATGTGATTGCCCTCCTGATTGATGGACGAGCACGAACCGAATCACTCATGGATGGATTGGATGTGATTGATGGAGCAGCCTCGAGAGGAAGCATGGCGAAGGCCAAGAGCGCCGCGGCGCAGCAAGCCGAGCAGAATCAATCGCAGAACCAAAATCAAACGCAGCAGCAGCAGCAGCAACTCGCGCAGGCCCAGCTCAAGCAGCAGCAGCAGCAGCATCAATTGCAACAGCATCAATTGCAACAACATCAATTGCAGCAGCAGCTCCAGCAGCAGCAGCAGCAATTCCAGCTCCAGCAGCAGCTCCAGGCCGTGCAGCTCCAGCAGCAACAGCAGCAGCAGCAGGCGCTGCAGAACCTCCAGAACAACGCGCTCAACACGAGTAACCCGGCGGCCGCGAGCCTCGTGGCGGCGGCCATGCAGGCGGCCACGGCCTCGGGCGTCACGTCGGCCACGCCCAGCGCCAACCGCACGTTCCCGTTCCCACAGAACTCGCCGGAGTTTGCCTGCGAGAACGTCGGCGACCGCATCAAGGGCAAGCGGAGAAAGTACTGTCCGCACGAAGTCACGGCGCTCGTGCTGGGCGTGCAGCGGTACGCCGACGATAGCTGTCCGTGGAGCTCGATCCTCAAGGACACGCATCTGGGCCACTTGTTCCACGGCCGCAGCGGCGTGGACCTCAAGGACAAGTGGCGCACGCTGATCAAGACGCGGCCCGAGCTCGCGGCGTACACAGAGAACCGTAAAAACCACCGGAAATATCGTCCGTTCTCGGCCGCGGAGGAGCGCGCGCTGATGGAGGGCGTGAAGAAGTACAACGGCCAGCGCAATGTGTGGTCTCTGATCCTGATAGACAAGGAGCTGGGTCCGCTGTTCAACGACCGCTCGAACGTGCAGCTCAAGGACAAGTTCCGCACGATGCGGCGGTCGGGCAACAGCAACACGATCACGTCCAATCCGTCCAGTCGGCGGTCGTCCAGTAACCCAGGATCCACGCCCGCGGCGGCTTCCGGCGCGGCACCAGCAGCGAGTAACCCCCTGGCAGTGTCGATGGCGACGACCAACTCCAAGGCCGGGATTCTCACGGGCAACGTGGGCACTGCGGCTCTCACGCCGACGTCGGCGGCCATGGCGGCGGTGAACGGCGCGGTACGGAACAGCGGCGTCGGTGCGAACCTCACGTCCCAGCAAGCGGCGGCGCTGATAGCGCAGAACACGAACAGTGCGCTGTTCGACGCGAACCTGTATCTCGGTGGCTCGTTCCAGCTCTCGCCGCATATCACACAGCTCACACAGGCGGGTTTGAACTTGCAGCAGCTTGGTGTCGCGGCGCCAACAGTGACGGCGACGGGGACTCGGCAGCAGACGCCAGCGCAAGTCCAGGCACAGGCCCACGCCCAAGCTCAAGCCCACGCACAGGCTCAGGCGATCGCACAGGCCCAGGCACGCGCGCAGGCCCAGATGCAGGCGCAGCTTCACGCCCAGCAGCAGCACCACATGCGATCGCAAACGCAGGTCCAGGCACAAGTCCAGGCTCAGGCACAAGCCCACGCGCAAGCTCAAGCCCAAGCCCAGGCCCAAGCTCAGGCCCAAGCCCAAGCTCAGGCGCAAGCCCAGGCCCAGGCTCAAGCGGCACAGAACAAGCAGTTCACGCAGCTCATTGGCAACGCGTATACGCCGATCCCAGGCTACCAGTTGATCGGCAACCAGCTCGTCCCACAGCAAGCGCTGTATTATTCGCTCCAGCAGCAGCAGCAGCAACAGCAACAGCAACAGCAGCATCAGCAACAAGCCGCACAGCTCCAGCACCAGCAGCTCCAACAGTATCAGCACCAGCAACGGCAGCTTCAGCAACAGCAGCAACAGCAACAACACCAGCAGCAGCAACAGCAGCAGCAACAGCAGGCGGCTGCCGTCGCTGCGGCAGTGATGGCGGCGCAGCAGCAACAGCAGCAAAAGGTGGACGGAGGTCGTGGAGGCGCAGGCCGTGGTCGTGGTCGTGGCCGTGGGCGAGGTGGGCGAGGAGGACGAGGCGCTGCAGGCGGACGTGGGGAGAAGGACGACGACGCTCTGAACGCGCTGATGATGGGCAAGGCTTCGAGTCTTCAGATGGACGCGATGATGCAGATGACGACCGGCTCCAATCCGTCGACGACGGCCTCGAACGCCAACACGACCCCGACGAAGGTTCTTTTGTAGCACGGAGACAGAGACGACGACCCACAGTTTTGAGACGACGAACACGAGACGCCAACACGAGAAAGAAGACGAAGAGACGAGGAAGACCAAGCCGAGAGCATGTGAATAGGGCAGCATTTAGTACCATAGCAGTGATCCACGACAACCAAAAACCGACAAAACACGCAAGGGCATTTATTATCCGAGCCTTGCGTATGTCTGTTTGCATGTACGGAGCTTAGGCTGCGAGGGCATTGGAAGAGCGGGTTTCTAATAGCACGCGTGCCTTGTGGAGGTAGTTCCTGAGCGTGTGCTGGTCGTCAGACGTAGCCATTTCGAGTACCAGCGCGAGTCGCGGCAACGTCGTGAGATGCTGCAACAAGCGCAGACGTGACGCTTCACCCTCAGACTCGTCAGAGGTCGCGAGAGCCTCGAGAGCGAGAATCAAATTGGCGTCAGGCAGTGACGACTCAAAGGCCGACGCCACGTCCTGGAACGACGACGAGCTGAGCAGCGAGCGAATCTCAGCGAGATCTCGCTGGCACTTGACGAACTTGCGGACGAACGATCGACTCTGTACGACGGACGCGACTGGCGAATCAGTCGCAGGCTGCGGCTTTGCTTTGGGCTTCGACAGCTTGGAAGAAGACGAGCGGAAGCGTGCGAGAATGTCACGCGGCGGTGGCTCAGAGGTCATGTCGGTCGATTCGCCATTTAAGATAGCTGGCTTCAGTGGTTCAGGCGATTTACTGGTGTCGTGGATGCCACTGCGCTGCAGCAGCAGCTCGTAGATCTGCCGCTCTTTCGCCAGTCGGCTGGCTGCTTGCTTGGTCTGCTCGGCCTTTTGCTGCTGCTGCCTCTGCTCGTGTGCCTTCTCGTCGAAGAACGCTCGTTTTTCAGTCAGAAACGCCCCGTCTTCCGGCAAGTAGCTGTCTCGGTGAGCCTCGTGCCACGTATCCAGCACGTCGCATCCCTCTGTCCACATCTTGTGGGTCGCGAAGAGCTCCAGTTGCAGGCGCCACGCATCCATGTTGTCAGGCCCTCGCTCCCACACAGCAGTGCAGTCTAGCAGACACAATCGGATCGCGTCCTTCGCTGACGTTGGGCTGAGGGCTGCAAGACAAGCACGGGCTTTCGCTCGGCCGAGTAGTGCTGGTACCACACTCAGCGTGGCTGCGACCGCCTCCGAGCACAATGCAATGGCCTGCTCAAGGTAGTCTTGGTCATTGGCCTCCACTGCTTTGTTGATCAATTCCTGGACTCGGTGTACCGAAAACAACTCGTTCTCGCTGTGCTCTCCAACCGACTCGATGTGTTGAGGACATCCACTAACCCCCGTGTCACTGTCACCGACCTCCGTGTCTTCGAGCGCCGGCCAGCGACTGAAATCCTCGTACACTTGCCGAGCCAGTTGGAGCTCCTCTTCATTGTCCGACTGCGTGCGCTGCTTCCACTCGCCCAGCAGTGTGAGCAGCTCTCTGCTCAGCCGCAGCTCATTCTGCGTGTAGAACTTCCGCACCCAGCTCAAGAAGAACGCCAGTACTTGCAGCAGCACAAACGTGCCGCCGGGAAGGCGCTGAGTGTCTTGACTGGATCCACTCTCTGCCTCTTCGTAGAGTCGGAGATTAGCGACGATCTGACGTAGAAATCCGGCTCGCGGGCTGGCCAATGCGACCATTTTAGCATGGAGAAGCCGCGCTTCGTAGCCCGCAGGAGCCTCAAACCATTCGAACGCGACGTGGTTGCTGGTGATCTGCACGAACGAGTCGATGGCCTGGCCGCGGACTTGGAGGTCTCTGTGCATGAACAGATCCACGAGGATCTGCAGGCCGTCTTGCTGTACGAACTCGACCACGAGCGGCCAGTTGCGTGCGTGCTTGAAGTAGAACAGCGTGAGGAACCGCTTGCGGATCTCCCTCGGCCACGCCTCAGCCTCGCTCTCATCGTCCTCGTCACCGCTTGCGGCCCGCACAGACAGTAGCGCCGCGTAGAATCCGTACTGCGCGGGCGTCGGTGCGAAGAGCAGGAACCGCACTTCGTCGTCCGTGAGTCGCTTCCGCAGCACGAGCTCAAGCTGCTGCGTGAGCGGCTCACAGTAGAAATGGATGAACTTGTCCAGCAGCGTCTCACGCACAGGGGCAGGGAACTCGGCGATCGTCTCACCGAGATGCTGCTCCACGAACGCACGCGCTGAAGCTGTCGTTGCCGTCATGGTGTCCTCTATAGTAGCCATAGTTGGCTCTCTACGTAGCTCCTGGAATCTGAGGGAATCTGGAAAGGCGCTGTGTATCCATTCGCGTCTCTTCGCGGCGGGTCCTTCTGTCTCTCTTAAAACCGTCTCCCACCTCGCCTTCTTTTGTCAATATGTCCAGTCGTGATGACCCAATCCCCTGGCAAACTCTCTTCTAAAACCGCCTCTGCCGGTTGCAGTTCAGCATGTTCAAACTCAAATGTGTCCTATGACATCTACATTCCCAGTACGCCTGTGCAACTCCATTCGTCTGCAGATTCGTTGGGAGCTCCTCATGACGCCGACTGATTGGCTCCCAGCGGCGCTGTCTCTCCGCCGCTGGCGCCGTTGAAGCCAAAAAAAAAAGCCACTGCGCTCTCCACGTCATTCTTGTGGCAACGCTGCCTTCACGCGCCCATCGCCCTGCCTACGGCGGCCCCGACGCTCTCAGTTCTCAGTCCGCAAACGACCTCCTGGGTCTCACACCAAGCTTCTAAACTCTCGGCTCTCCAATCCACAATGCTCACGCGCTCGCTGCTGCAGAGCACAGCGCTGCGCCGCAGCCTCACGAGCTCCTCGCTGCGCGGCTTCGCCACGGCCACGCCGGCAACGCCGGCGCCCGCGGGATCCGCCACGCCGCCCAAGCGCGACAACAGCACGTACACGGGCGGCTTCGACCCGTTCAACCAGGGCCGTCGCATCCTAGTGACGGGCGGCACGGGCCAGATCGGTGCGTGTTTGAATGGGCTCTACGAGTTCGTAGTGGTCTACATCGTGACTTATGATTCGTTTTGTTTGTGGACTGTATTGGATACTAGGCATGGAGCTGGTGCCGTACTTGCGCGACGTGTTCGGCGAGCAGGCCATCGTGAACTCGGACATCAAGACCACGGGCAAGAAGGAGAAGGGCCCGTTCGTGTACTGCGACGTGCAGGACCGCGACTCGCTGGCGCGCATCGTGCTGGAGAACGGCGTGGACACGATCGTCCACATGGCGTCGCTGCTGTCGGCGCTCGGCGAGAAGAACCCGCAGCTCGCACTCAAGGTAAACTCGCGCGGCATCGAGAACGTGCTGGAGATCGCGCGCCAGAACAACCTCAAGGTGTTCTCGCCCTCCACCATCGCCGTGTTCGGCCCCACGACGCCGCAGGACAACACGCCCGATGAGACCATCATGCGCCCCACCACGATGTACGTATCCTTTCTTGGCTGTTCCTCACGGGTTCTTGTGGCTCGGATCGGGTGAAGGAGGAGATGCATCTCGGGGCGGACGGATGGGCGGACTTGGTCGAATAGACGAGGCAGCGCGCATGCATGCAGCCCGTGAATCCGGCGCTGCTTGGAGGGAAGGAGGCCGTTCCTGGAGGATGGGACACGCCAATGGGAGCCGGAGGAGGCTGACGGCAGATCCATCGGCCGTCAGGTTGATGACGCTCCGGGCATGCAGTGCGGCGCGTGCGACAGTCGCCGCTGTCTGGACGCAGGATCGCGGTTGTCCAGTCACTGCGTCTGGTCACCGCCGTCTGTCCGTCTCGACCCATTTGCGCATTCACTTCAACACCACCAGCTGCTGATCTCGAAGGGATCCGATGGGATAGTACCCCCGGGGGCTCTGTTGCCTTTCTCTAGACTAATGTATGCTGTCTGTCTGTTCCTGTAGTTACGGTATCACCAAGGTCCACTTGGAGCTGCTGGGCGAGTACTACCACGACAAGTTCGGCGTGGACTTCCGCTCGCTGCGGTACCCGGGCATCATCTCGTCGGAGGCCTGGCCTGGTGGCGGCACCACGGACTACGCCGTCGAGATCTTCTACGAGGCGCTCAAGCACGGCAAGTACGAGTGCTTCCTGCAGAAGGATGCCGAGCTGCCGATGATGTACATGCCCGACTGCCTCAAGGCGTCGCTGGCGCTCATGCAGGCCGACGAGGCGTCGCTCAAGCAGCGCGTGTACAACGTGACGGCGGTGTCGTTCACGCCCGAGCAGATCGCGGCCTCGATCAAGAAGCACATCCCCAACTTCGAGATCACGTACAAGCCCGACTTCCGCCAGAAGATCGCCGAGACATGGCCGCGCACGCTCGACGACTCGCGCGCCAGAGACGACTGGCAGTGGCAGCACGACTACGATCTCGACGGTATGGTCGAGGACATGCTCGTCAAGCTCGACGCCAAGCTCAAGAAGCACGCGGCCGAGCAGCAGAAGAAGTAAAGCGAGCTGTTTGTTTGCTCTTCTCAGCGTTAGGATTAATCAACACCACGAATCACAAAGTTAGAATCAAAAGAAATTGTCCACGTTCTATTTATTTGCTTGAGGCCACTACACATGCCTCTCTCACACACACACTCTCTCTCTCTCTCACTCTCTCTCTCTCTCTCTCTCTCCCTCTCTTCGCTGGTACGCAAGGTGCCGTCGATGCCGCGTCTTCGTCTCGTTGAATCGCACACAAAGGATCGCACACTCATTCTGGATGCCCGGGACGGACGGCTCTCGTGTGTATGCCATGTCGGCTACGCTGCGGCCGTCGGATCGATGTCCCAGCCACGCATCGCCGCCACAAAGATCTGGAACAGCGGCAACACCAGCGGAGGTAGTTCGAGTGACATCGGAACCACCATCGGTGCCGGACCAACCAAGTCACCCGAGTCGTAGTCTTGAACCCACGCCTCCACTTCCTCTGCCACTCGATCTCGATGGAGCGCGCCCGTGAACGTCGTATCATTGAATCTGGCGGCAACTCGGAACTCGTCCATGGGAAGATCGTGCTGCTGTGGGTTGCGCAGCATACCAAGGATTCGTCCATCGAGGGGTGCGTTCCCAAACGACTTCGCCACGAGTATACAGACGCGGCCGTCCTGGTTGCTGCGACCAAATGCCATGGCCAGTGCCGGCACTGGCAGTAGCCCCATGTGTGTGGCTGTTGGGCTCATACGTGGCCGAAAAACCTTCACTCCGATCACACGAACGAGAGTCGGGAGACTCCTGAAGCAGTGGGCGGCCTTGCGAATCAAACTCGAGCAACCATCAGCGCCGGTGCCGACGAGAAAGATCACAAGGGGTGAATACTGTCCATTTGCGATCGCGTAGACGCCGCCCTGAGGTTTCTGGTTACCGCGACCGCCCGGATTCGTTGTGAGATCGCTGCCTACCGCGAAGAACAGACCGCGCGCAGCGTTGACACTTGCGTACGCGCTGGCCGTTGTTGAGATTGCACCCATCGCCACACACTCTTCCATGGAGACCATCTCCACGAGCACGAGCGCGCCATCCTCTCGAAGCTCGACCACGAGACCACCCAGACCACTAGGAATATCGTCGGGTCATCGGCCTCGTTTCCCTCATTGATACCGACGTCTCCATCCGCCAGATCACCATCTCTCGGCTCTCTGGCAAGACGCAGGAACTGGCGGCGTGCATCCTTGAGCATGGCTTCCGTGATTGGCGATAGCAGCTGATGGGCGGCGGTGGCGATGCCGATGGCGTCGAAGATGATGGTGCCGATGATGCCATGGCGACATTGCAGTCACGAGGAAGAGCCTTGGACGAACTTTCAAAGTGCCACGGCGACAAGGTTACCGCGCGGAGCAGATCACTCGGGGAACTACCACTTGCATTGCTGACAAGCTGGAGGAAGCAGGTCTTGAGTGATTGATGGCTGGGTTGGACTGAGGTGGCTGTGCTTTGAGAGGCAGAATCGCGACTCGGCTCGGATCGGGAACGCAGCGAGGACAGCTCGCCTGTTCCAGGCCGAGTCTCTCGCAGTCGGTATAGCATACGTGAGCTCTTTGTTTTGTGGAACCCTGGAAGCGTGCCAAAGGGGAAACAGCGTGGTGCATTCGCCAACTATCAGTAAGAGTTATGTTCGGATTCTGATATTTTTACTTTTGAAGAAGTCAAACTTGCTGGTAAAATGGACCAAAGTGGGTCAGAGACCGCCTACGAAAGAGCTGGAATCGGGGCGAATGCGAGCAAGTCGATCATCCGTGCAAGTGCCATGTTGGTCCAAGTGCTCGAGTCGCGAATGGTCGAGCGTGCGGCCCTCCATTGCCGCCGTGAAGATCGCCACCAAGGCAAAGGCCATGTCTTCAAGTGGCTGTGGCATGGGAACGCGCAGCTCCAGTGGCGTGAGTTGAGCTTGAAGGTGAATTGCCGCGACATCCTCGTGTATACTCGCGTTGTGGATCTCGTGGCTTCAAGAGCATGTCTCCACGCTCCTGGTCGAGTGGCTCAACGTTCGGGAACGACTGCCCGGAGACCAGGCTCTCCACGACGTCAGGAGGGATACCAGCATTGTCGAACGACTGGATCTCCAGCATCCGCACGTCAGAATCTTCGCACTCGACTGCCAGTGCAGGCACCTCCCACAGCTCTGTGGTTGAAGGCGATGCCGGTGGAAAGATCTGGAATGTCACGCAACGCTTCTGAGTCTCGATGTGGTGGCAGAAGCTCTTCGCAGTGGTCATCATCTCGTTGCACGTCGGCGAACCGACGATCACTGTCACTCCGACCGGGATCGCCTCGAGCCCATACACGTCGTACTTGAGCAAGGCGACATGGCACGCCCGGCGTGCGAAGTCCCGGAGATCCACGTCCCACCCACGGCTTGACCTCAAGCCTGACACTCGAAGCGGCTTCGCGTACTCGTAAACGGCTTGCGCAGCCTCCGAGGCGGCGTCAATCTGCTCTTGAGAGACGAGGCGGGTGACAGTGAGGCAGCCGTGCCTGTGCAGGAGCAGCTCATTGCCGTGCAGCCAGTCGTATGGGAGGTCATCCAGATCCTCGCGTGTGACGCCGCAGGCCACGACGACTGCGTCCGCTGTCACTCCGATGTCGCGCAATGATCTGCGAATGGCTACACTGCCACAGCAGGTGGTGTACGGCCACACCAGAAATGAGTCCAGCTCAAGGCCAGCGGACCACACCCACGTTGAAGAAGCCCCGCTGTGTTTTGAAGTGCCACAACCGGAGGCCGCCTGTACGAGAAGCAGCCAGTGAGGCAACCACAGGTCTAGGAAATACATGTTCAGTTCTTGTTTTACTCTCACGTGCACAGACGTCGGCACGGCCACGGTGGCTCTGTTGAGCACAGGTGGTTCTGGAACAAAGTTAACTTTAGCTCCTAGCAGCTAACAAGACACATGGAGGAAGAGGCAGCACGTCGGGCAGCGGATCTGCGCGAGCGTGAGCGAGCTCACAATGCCAGGCCCAAGTGGCGAGAAGCTCCTGGCACTCGGTCGCTGAGGAGGCGACTGGGACGGCACTGCCCGAGACTCCTGCGGAGAGCTCGACCAAGACTCCGGTGTCTAGAAGAGATGGCGCTTTCCAATGGAGTTGGTCCGCTGGACCATTCACCAGGCCAGAGATTGGATCACCGTCTCGGCAAGCGCAAGAAGAGAAGGCCCAGGAAGACGACGACTTCGCGATGGAGTCCGTCGCCGGCAGATCGGTGATGTCCAGAGACCCAAGAGCCAAGCAAGCTGGTCGAGTGACGCACGTCCCCAACATGCCGCCTGCGCCGAAGTTCTCTGGTGCGACTATGGAAGGCCGTCGTGTCTTCATGGACGAGTACAACACGTACCTGCACGCGTTGACAGCGCTCGACAGCCCGGTAGCGACTGCGTACCAGCTGCCTGTGTCTGCGTGTGTGGAAGAAAGGACTCGGTGGCGGATCGCCATGTACGACTTCGAGAAGGAGCCGGCGATGATCACCGAGGACGAATGGATCGGGTACTTTGCGGTGGTGTTCGAGGAGGACCGCATCGACTATGACGCTGTGGACGTGGCGATGCGCAAGCTTCGCATGGACACTCGTCTTCCACACGGCAAGTCGCGTGTAGCGAAGCTGATCAAGGATATGCACGCTGTCTTACACAAGCAGGGTGTGGAGTTGTCCATGACTCGCAAGGAGCCGCGGAAGTTGGTGCAGTATCTCATGGATGCACTGGAGCCACCTGAGTTCAAAGAGAAGATGAAGAAGCGCCTTGCTCAAGAACAACACAAGCCGCTACGTAACCATCTACGCCATCATGATGGGACTGCCGCCAGAAGAAGCCGTGCATCTCAAGGAAACGCTGGTCATGACCGAGATTGTGTTCAGGCTGATCATGGGGTGCGATCCACCGATCAATGTGGAGCCACTTCGAGTGCGACTCAAGCCTGGGGCACTACCGAGCAAGTGCAACCTCCGTCGACTGGCGCCGATACACCTGGAGTACATGAAAGCCCATATCTTCGAGCTGCTGCGTGGTGGTTTGCTCCGCAGGAACGCAAGGAGTCGGTGGGCGTCACCACCACGGGTCGTGCCCAAGTCGAAGCCTGGCGAGTTCCGGATGACGGTGGATGTGCGTGCTACGAACGAGCGAACGGAGCCGATGCTTTGGCCCATGTCAATACTGGAGGTCATCATCTCGTTCGTGGTCTCGGCGATCTGCCTCTATCAGCTCGATGGAGACAAGATGTTCTGGCAGTTGCCGCTGCATGAACAGTCCCAAGAGCTGTACACGATCAGGTCACAGTACGGCATGTTCTCACCGATGCGTGTGCTCATGGGGCAAACAGACGCGCCGGCGTTCTGCCAACAAACGATGGAGAAGATCTTCGCGTCGCAGCTGCACGAAGAGCTGCTGGTGTGGATGGATGACATCCTTGGTCACGCTCCGACGCCAATGAGGCTGATGGGGAATCTACGCCGCACGCTACTGTTGTGCAAGGTGTACGGTGTGAAGCTCAATCCGACCAAGTGTGTGTTCTTCACGCGAGAGGCTACGTTCTGTGGACGTACGATATCTGCTCGTGGGATCGGTCACACGCCTGAACGCATCACAGGTTTAGTCCAAATGTCGACGCCGAAAACCGGCGCTGACCTGCAGCAGTTCCTCTGCGCAGTCAACTGGATGCGGATAAGTATCCCGAACTACACGACTATAGTAGGGCCTCTGATGAGCCTACTTGAAGTGGCCGCGAAGGAGATCGGAAGCTGGAAGAAGGAGAAGCTGGTACGAGTCGAGCTTCTGAATGGACTGTGGACGCATGAGCATGAGTGTGCCTATCAAAGGATCAAGGCAGCTCTGGTGGCTATCACTCCGCTGGCGCATCCAGACCCGAAGGCAGTGGTCTGTGTCTTCACAGACGCGAGTCTAGATCACTGGGGCGCCGCAGTCACTCAGATCAAGCCAGGACAAGACTTGTCGACGATCACGGAGCGTGAGCACGCCCCGCTTGCGTTCCTCAGTGGATCGTTTGTCGGCTCGGCGATGCGTTGGCCGATTGTCGAGAAAGAAGCTTTCGCCATCGTCGAGACGTGTAAGCGACTTGAGTATCTGCTGTTGCGCGCGGGTGGCTTTCGGTTGTACACAGACCACTGCAATCTCGCGTACATCTTCGACCCGCATGCCACGGACGCCAGCATGGCGCGCTATCAGGCGGACAAGCTGCAGCGGTGGAGTATGACCATGATGATGTTCCGATACAGCATTTGGCATATCTCGGGCGAAGATAATGAGTGGGGAGACTTGCTGTCTCACTTGGGAGCGACTGACGAGAGAGGTCCTGTGATGCGTGTTGGAGTACTGGCCGTCGTTGACGCCATCTGACCACTGCAAATGCCGGATTTCCAGTGGCCGTCAATGGAAGAAGTAGCACGGATCCAGCGTGAGCATCTACAGTCGCGTGATCCCAACGGACCGCTGCCTGATGTGCAGTGGGACGACGACATGATGGCGTTCAAGGACGCCAGTGGCAAAGTCTGGGTGCCAGACGATGCGACTGACCTGCAGCAGCGTCTCATGGTCATCGCGCACGCCGGAGCCGCTGGTCATCGTGGACGAGCAGTCACGATCCAGAACGTCAAGGATGTGTTCTCGTGGTCGACTGTGGCGGCTGACGTCAAAGAGTTCGTCCGTGGATGCATCCACTGCATGAGTGTACGAGGCGAAAGGATTCCTTGGCCATTCGGAGAGACACTTCATCCAACCAAGCCAAACGAGGTCCTACACTTCGACTTTCTGTCGATTCCGTTGGGAAACGACGGCTCCAAGTACGTCCTCGTCTTGAAAGACGACATGAGCGGCTTTGTGGAACTCATTGAGTGCCCCACGGCTGACTCCGACGAGGTGCTCACGGGACTACTCGACTGGTTAAGAGATTCGGAATCGTCAATCAATGGGTCTCGGACCAAGGATCGCACTTCAAGAACTGTGTGATCGAGGATCTGCGACGTGTGCTGGGAAGCCAACACCATTTCGTCACGGCATACTGCCCGTGGGCGAACGGCACAGTGGAAGTAGTCAACAACATGCTCCTCAAGATCGTGAAGGCGCTCTCGAGTGAGCTCA
Organism: Pythium sukuiense; assembly: GCA_023334995.1. NCBI lineage: Eukaryota > Oomycota > Peronosporomycetes > Pythiales > Pythiaceae > Pythium > Pythium sukuiense. The sequence continues at coordinate 681 of JAADVL010000632.1, read as the reverse complement.
AGCTACACCCAAGTCAATGGCCAGTGGTGCTCCCCGTAGTGCAAGCAGCCCTCAACTCGTCGCCAGCGGACAGACTCGGTGGAGTGGCGCCTCTCACGGCGTTCACACAGCTACCAGCTACCAGTCCACTGCAGGCACTCCTCCACCCGAAGACACAGACTCAAGTGACTGTGGAGTGGGTTCGCGACAAGCAGCGACGCCATCTCGAGGAAACCCGCGAAGCCCTGTTAACCCATGCGCGTCACACGGACGGCGGCTACCTGGTCGAGAAGATCCTGGGCAATCGAATGGGACCAGAATCGCACGGACTCGAGATCCACGTCCAGTGGCTGGGCTTGGACCCGCTCGAGTCTACGTGGGAATCCGCTGTGGAGATCATCAAGGACATCCCAGATATCATGCGACGCTATGAGGACAGTCTTCCACACGGTGAGCAGCGTGAAGCTCGGGAGAAGCTGCTCGAAGGCAAGACCAAAGGCAAGGCCAATACCAAGGGTACGGCCGATGCCAAGGGCAAGAGCAAGGCGAAGCGATCATCCAAGGCAGCGAAAACCGCGAAAAAAGGGGAGGGAAGTGATCTGCGAATGGCTACACTGCCACAGCAGGTGGTGTACGGCCACACCAGAAATGAGTCCAGCTCAAGGCCAGCGGACCACACCCACGTTGAAGAAGCCCCGCTGT
>JAADVL010000631.1:0-19052 GCA_023334995.1 Pythium sukuiense | reverse complement strand
TCCAGCACCACCACGCGAGACTGCTTCAGCAGCACGCGAGACAGACACAGTAGCTGCCGCTCGCCCAGACTCACGTTCTCCGCGTTCTCCTGCAGCTGTGCCACCAGCTTGCCTTCCATGCGCGTCACCACGCTCGCCAGACCGGTCTTGCGAAGCGCCTCCCACAGCGTCAAGTCGTCCATCTCGTCGAACGGGTCCAGGTAGCTGCGCAGTGTGCCTTGGAAGAACAGCGGACTCTGTGGGATGATGGACAGTCGAGACCGCACAGCGTACACGTCGGCGAGTGCGATGTCGACGCCGTCGATCAGGATGCGACCGGAGAGGAGCTCGTGGATTCGGAAGAGAGCCATGGTGAGCGAGGACTTGCCTGCGCCTGTGCGTCCGACGAGTCCGATCTTCTCTCCTGACCGAATGTGTAGGTTGATGTTTTGCAGCACTGGTCCGGAGAGATCGTCGTACTGGAAGGACACGTTGTCAAAGACGATCTCGCCCGCAGAAGGCCATTGTTGCGGAAGAGTGACGTCCAGCCGAGAGCTTCCATCTCGAGCTTGTTCGGGCGTGATGGCTCCGTATTCCAGCACCCGTTCGATCTTTACCATGTCTGATCCGCACTCCAGCATGATGGAGTTTGCAGCACACAAGCTTGACGTAAGTGTCACCATGTAGTGGAGAGCGAGTCCGAAGAGAGGAATCAACGAGTCCCGTCGAAGCTCGACCGCGAAGACCATTGCAACCAGTAGCAGAGTGTCGACCTTGAAGAACTGAAGGTCACTCCAACTGCGTAGAACGCTGTACGCATGCTTCATCTGCAGCAGTTGGTCTAGGTGCTGGTGGTGTTCGTGCCGAAATCGAGCAACCTGGGGTGGGCCGAATGCTTGGATGATGTGTCTACCGCTCATCGCTTCGGATATGGCATCGAAGCAAGGAGCGTAGCTGGATCCGGCAAGTCTTCGCACTTCGAGCGCAACTTTCAGTTGGTAGCGACCCCTGTACAGCAGCCACGTTACGACTGGAAACACCATCAGCATTTCCGGCATGACATACGTCAAGACCAGACACGGCATGACGAAACCGAGAAATGTGAAGGCGCCTTCCAGGATGACGAAGTCGACGTTTTCGTCGACCATTCGCACGTCGACGCTGAAGCGGGTCATGATTTCGCCGATGGGTTGGTTGTAGAAGAACGACATCGGAGCGAACAATACCCCGCGCACCATGCGATCGAACAGCTTGTCTGCGGCTTTGGAGGTTCGACGTAGAACGGTCAGCGATCCCATCAATGCCCAGAAGCTGCACAAGCCCACTGCCAGTAGGAAGAATTCAATGCTGTTCATGTCCCGAGAGTCAACGTGATGGAGTCGGACTTGATCACTCCAAGAGCATATCCACAGATGAGCGGCGATCAGGGAAGCGTGGGACAGCACGTAAAAAGCCGTAAACGGCACGAGAAACTGCTTGAACCCACCGCACAGCATCAGGTAGGCGACTGCCGACTTGCGTGGACCGGCAATGAGATCGTCGCCTTCAGAACCTTTCGTCGACTTGCTGGCAATCTTCTTGACTTGTAAACGACGCCATGTCTCTTCAAGGCGTGTTGACTGCGTGGGAATGAACTTCAGAGCAGGCCGAGACGACGCATTATCAGGCAGCCTTTCAATACACTCATCGTGAGACGCCGCTTCCTTAGACAACGCAACATACCCACGAAGTCCCCGGGTGTCCACCGTCAGCTTAGAGCGGTTGGACATGTTCGCTTTTGTTCCCTTCACCTTCGTCTGCGACTGTTCGACCAGCACTCGGCTGTCTTTGACCATCACCACTTGGTCCACAAACGGAGACGACACAATCTCCTCATTGTGGGTTGCCAACACCACCGTCTTGTTCCGAAGCAAGTCGATGATACAACGATGAAAAATGTCGCCCTGCACGATCGCGTCCACACTCGACAACGACGAGTCCAACAAATACACGTCCGCATCCGCATAGCACGCTCTCGCCAGAGCGATACGCGCCTTCTGGCCTCCCGACAGCGTCAGTCCCTTCGGACCGATCACCGTGTCATCGCCGTGTGGCATTGCACCCAGATCGCGAAGCAAGCTGCACGCGTGGAGCACGTTGAGATACTTGTGCTCGTCGAAGGGGAGTCCGAAGAGGATGTTGTCTCGGATACTGAGTGTCTGGAGCCACGGGTCTTGCGAGCAGTAGGCGATGCGTCCTCGTACGTGGATGCTGCCTCTGGTGGGATTGAGCAGGAGCGCGTTGTCGATCATTGCTTCTAGGAGGGTGGACTTGCCAGCGCCGGTGTTTCCGTGGATGACGGTGAGGGAACCGACGGGGATGGTGAACGCCACCATGATGAGAGAGGGCTCATCGGGCAGCCGACCGAGTGCAGCATTGTGCATTTTTACAGCGCATCGTATCTCGAACTCTGCTGGTCGGATGTCCGCTGATTTGGTGCTTGTGAAACCCGCCTTTTGTTGGGATTGTGATGGCCGCTGGCTGTCGTTGAGGAACCGGAGCGCTTGCTTCAAAGACACGGCGGCGGTTGGACCAAGACTGACGAGCCAAACCATGTTGCCGATGAGCCACTTTGCTCGATACAATATGGATAACGCCGCGAACGCCATGGCTGGATTAAAGGCCCCAACTCCGTTGACCGCGAACAGCACAGCGAATGAACCGGCGAGCACGACCTCGGGCAAAACAAAAAGCACCGACCTCCACAGCGCATCAATGAGCTGAATCAACAGCACGAGGGAGCGTTCGTGTTTCCGTTGATCTCGAATCTTGCCGAGAAAGCGGCTTTCCCACGCGTGCAGTTTGATGCTCTGCATTGTCTTGAAGCACTCGTCCATAATCTGGAGGCGGCGGCCTTGGGACGCGTGAAAGTGCTTGGCGACGCGCTTGTTCAACTGGCCAAAGAGCAGCGAGATGAGTTGCACAGTGGCTGCGGCGATGATACTTCCCAGCACAGCGTCGCCGAGGATGTAGTACAGCAGGTACAGGTTCGCAGCCAGACTGAGTGGACTCACCCAGACCGAATGGATTACTTCAATCACTTGATGCACAGAGCTGAGTTCGTAGAACAGATTCAACGGCTCGGAGGCGGTGACGTCGCGCGACCACGTAGACGTCACGCTCGCGTCAAAGATGAAGGTCTGCAACGCGCCGACAGTCCGCGTTGCTACGATGGAGTTGATGTGGTCGCCGTGCTCCTTCGCGACTTGCGTGACCAGTTTGATCACATGCCGAGCCACCAAAACACCAACAATGAACATCACTGACGTCTCCTGGTTCGTCACCGCTGCGATCACCACGTACATGAGCAGTGGGCTCAATACGTCACCAACCGCACCCATCAACGCCAACAACCCGCTCTTCAAGATCAACCGCCAGTACAACCGCCACGTCGTCCACACGAAGTCACGAGGCTGCGTCATGCGTGCCATGTACAAGTCGTATGTCGCGGCGCTGTGGTCGGCGTCATCCAGCTCAAAGATGTCTTCTATTCGAATGGCGCGAGTCTTGGAGACGACGACAAGGTACTCGAACCATAGAAAGAAGAGTCTCGACAGCAGCGACGCGCGGGCTATCAGCGACGATCTTGCGCATGGGCGAGTAGAAGGAGACTTGCTTGATGTCGGAGAGCTCTGTGTGGACGAAGAGAACGTGCCGTAGGCATCTGGGGGCTTGTTGAAGGCGCCTCCATTCTTCGATTTTCCCATGTTGCCTTCCTTTTGAGTGATGATTCTGAGGGATGGAGTGCAACGCTTCCTCGTAAATCCGGGTGCAGGACGTGATCACCAATTACCCAAAATTCCCCTCGAAAAGAAATGGGTGATTGGGTCGTTAGTCGACCGTTTTGCCCCTTCTGGACATCAACTGACCCGCTGACGACGGGGTGCACGATGAGCGCTGCCGCGGCGACGTGGCCTACAGCGACGCATTCGCCGCGACGACACCGCCCCCGCAGCATGAGGACGAAGCCGACGATGCCATGGATAGTAGCGGCTGTGGTGTGTGCTGTCGGTATGGCGCTGCCTCGCGTGGAGGCGCTCCACGCCGGCGTGTTCAGCAGTGAAGTCTACCGCCGCCTTGCCCGCGTCGACGCGGAGACCGACGTGCCGCTGGCCATCACGCTCAAGCCGAAGGACTTCCACGCGCTGGAGGAGAAGCTGTACAGCGTCTCGGACCCCAGGTACGTGGTGCTGGATTGTGGGTGGTATGGTATTGATGCTGACTGGTAGCTGACTTTGGTGTGGCCAGAAACTTCAACTACGGACAGCATTTGACTCGTGAAGAGGCAGACGCATTGGCGCGTCCGGACGAGCGAGCACTCGTGGCTCTGGAAGAATGGATCAAGCCGTTTGCAGTGAAGGATGTGAGCTTCTCTCACGCGACGAACACGCTGAAGGTACGAAGAGACTGATGGGATATTGGTGCGGTTCGATGATCGTGGGTACTGATGATTGATATGCTGATGTGTAGACGACTATGCCTGCTCGCCAGGTAGAGGAGCTGCTGAATACGCAGCTCCACCATTACGAGCTGACCGCGAGTGATGGTGGTGAGTCGCGAAAGCGTCGACTCGTGCGGGCGTCCACGAGCCTCACCGTCCCCGACCACCTCGTGGAGGCGCTTGCATTCATCAACATCAACACGCATCCACTGCACCTGCGATCGCTTGCCGCGTCAGCGCCCTCGGCTCCGTCGGCAACGTCAGCGATTGAAGGCGGCACGCTTGAGAAAATTCGCAAGCTCTACGGCATTCCCGACGACCTCGTCGTGACGAACGCAGCCAATTCCCAGACCGTCCCGTCTTTCTACCACGAATCGTGGAGTCCTGACGATCTCCAGCAGTTCTTCAAGACCTATCTCGCTGGTGAACCCATGCCTCGCATTGTCGAGAAGGGTGACCGAAAGAACATCCCAGGGCGTGCCAGTATTGAAGCCTCGCTTGATGTCGAGTACATTACTGGAGTCGCCCGCAACACGACGACGTACGTGTGGACCATGAACGGCAGCAATCCGTTTTCCGTGCAAGATGAGCCATTCGCTGAGTTTGCCGAGGCTGTACTAGCACTTGAAAAGCCGCCACTGGTCGTTTCGATCAGCTACTCGGATGACGAAGAACACATCTTCACGATCTGCGCCGACTACGCTCGCTCCTTCGACACGCTGCTCATCAAGATGGGTCTACGAGGAATCACAGTTCTGATTGCGAGTGGTGATGACGGCGTGACCGGTCTGCGTCCCGAGTTCGAGAAGATTCCGGATGACGAAGCCTGCAACAAGCATGGTCCGCAGTGGCCATCAGCGAGCCCGTACATCACCTCAGTCGGTGCCACAATGACACTGAATGCTCAACCTGACCAACGCTTCTTCCAAACGAACGAAGAGGTGGTCTGCAGTGGTGAAGTCGGCGGTATGATCACCAGCGGCGGTGGATTTTCCAGCGTGTACCCCACGCCTGACTATCAACGCCGTGCCGTGGAGAAATACCTCAAGAGCACGCGGATTCCAACTACCCGTGGCTTCTTCAACGCGAGCGGACGAGCGTATCCAGACATCTCAGCATTGGGGGCCGGGTACATGGTCCAGTTGAACAAGCGGATGACATTGGTGTCGGGAACATCGGCGTCGACACCGGTCTTGGGTGCCATGGTGACTCTATGGAACGATATCCGCTTGAACGCTGGCAAGTCTCCTCTCGGGTTCATCAACCCGCTGATTTATTACCTCGCTGAGCACGAGCCGTCGGCATTCTTCGACGTCGTCGTCGGCAACAATGCGGCTGCCAAGGGCAGCGCACGTATTTGCGATGAGTCGTTTGGAGCGACGGCGGGCTGGGACGCAGTTTCCGGGGTGGGGACACCAAACTTTGCATTCATCTCCAACTTTGTTCGAGGGCTGGAAGACAAGTTCAATCTCACAATGAATTCAACGTTGACAGCGACTCCTGCGTGCGACTTGAAGGGGAGCGCACCCACGAACTCGACTTCGGCACAGAGCCTGAGCAAGTCAAGCGACTTATCTCCGATGGGTGCCGCTGTTCTTGCCGTGTCTGTCCTCGTTGCAGCAATACTCGTCGTACTGCTCGCCATTCGTGGGTACAAACACTGGCGGAGGACCCAGTACTCGTCACTCAACACAGAGACGAACAGCACACGAGAAGAGCGAAGCAATTCTACGCCTCCGGGGTCGCCTGCCCATAGCCCTCGCGGTAGTATGATCGGCCAAGACGACGACGACTTCGAGTTGCCAGGCAAGCTAGAAGCTGGTGGTGTAGAAATGAGTGAGATCAGCCTGCGCGATTAGGAAATCCGTGAGAGTACATTGCAAGAATCACAGTAGACTGGATTTTGACGGTGGCTCAGGCGCCACCGCTCGCAGTTCAAATGTACAGATTGCCATACGAATAGCGTCTGTGATGATGACACGCTCTGTGCCTTCTGCAGACAAGATCACGAGTCCAGTCGGTCGCTGGAAGCAGTTTTCAGGCTCCAAATTGCTTCCAAATGCTGCCACAAACGCGCCGTCATGTCGAAATATGGCCACACTGCGGTTGCTCATGTCCGTGACGAGCATGTAACTGCTCTTCTGTTCGTACACGATGGCCACGGGAACCATCGGCTGCTCAAATGGCGTGTGGCTCGTGTCTATGATATAGAGAACTCGATCATCTTCCATGTTGAACACTTGGACACGATGGTTTCCAATTTCACCGACACAAAACTTGGCGTCTCGGTGCGGACCGAAGTTGCAGCTTGGTACTTGAGAAAGAGCACCACAAACTGCAACAGCGCTCGGGAAACTGAACTCGCCTGGTGCCGTGCCTTGCTCCTGGCCAATTCGACGAACAAACTCACGTGTCGTCAAGTCGAAGACTTGGACGCGATGGTTAAGCTGGTCACAGACGTACAACCACCGGTTCTCGTAGACGGCTAGACCTTGAGGCGATTCCATATAGCCGTCCAGGTGGCCAAATCCTAAACCAATGCGTCCCTGGAACACCCCACATTTCGGGTCGAAGATGGAAATGGCGTTGTTACCAGTGTCCGACACGAGTAGGTGCAGCTGGCCGTGGTCCTGATGCGTGGCCATGCATGACGGGAACCGAAGCTCGCCAGGAAGGAATCCTTCGGAGCACAATGCCTGATCTCCGTACGTCGTTGCGCCGATGAATCTCGAGAACTCGAGCGTCGGGTACTGGAGCACTGCAATGCGGCTAGACATCGGATCGCTCACGAAGAGCTCGTCTCCAATTGTTATACTTGTATGTACGCTGGTGAGCCCCTTGCTGCGATCAGATACGGGTAGGCTGGTCCATACCGACCGCGAGCCTTCCAGATTGTACGTGAAGATCTTGGCGTTGCGGCGATCGACGACAACGACCTCTCTCTCTCTCGAAGCGTAGGCAATCGTCAATGGGTGATGAAAGCGAGTCGAGTCTTCACGGATCGCAGCGACATTGTGTGTGATCTTCTGGTACAGTGAGCTGGACGGATGGATACTCTCGACGATCTTGAACATAGGCGATAAGTCCGAACCATCAAGCGAAGGTAGAGCCAATCCGATACTCGCATAGTATTCAAGAAGCTGAGAGTAGTGGGTCGCGAAAAAGCTTTGGTGGAACCCGATCTGGTCGACACCAGATAGCAGCGACAGCACGCGACGAAACTCACCGGATTCGTTCAGTATTTGGACGCGGAAGTTGCCCTGGTCCGCCACGACCATGTCAAACTGCTCGTTGGAAATGACATCTTCACCCATGGGAACACCACGTGAGATTGCTCGCTAGCATCACAAGCGCGTGGGTTGGTATCCAATACAGTAGCTATGATGCTGGGAGCGAATCCTCACGTACCTTGCGGACGTTGGCAAGTTTCACATCCCGAGGATCCATAAACTGGCCGGGTTCGCTCCCTTTCGAGCCGAATGAACATACAAAAACGCCTCGCTTCGTGAAGGCAGTGACCCGACTGTTTCCCCGATCGCACACGAGAACATGATAGTGGGACACATCGAGTCCGCCGGGCTTGTGCAGTTGGCCCCTGCCGTGGCCCTTTGATCCAAAGGAGCGGGAAAGCGTTATCGGGGGCTTAGCCTTGGAAGCGCCCTGATTTTCTCGACGAAAAGAGGCCGGAGTGAAGTTGAGAACCTGGATACCATGCCTCGTTTGGTCGCTCACGAACATCTCACTGGCTGTGTCATCCACGCAAACGCCTCGAGTGCGTACGAATCGTGGGGCATTTGATCCAACAGCGACTGCCGGGAAGGTGAACGTCGCGAGGAGTGCAGGAGACGCCTTGATACTGATGTCAGTGTCGCGGGACGATGCCGTCAGTGTATTGTAGTAGGCCATGACGAGCTGGTTGATGTCGTAGACGCCGACGAGGCTGAGTTCAGCATTGCACACTAAACACCCACACAGTTCGTCAGTTCGAACCATAGAGATTGAATCCTGACCGCAACATCGCTCACCGATGAGGTGGCCAGACCGCGTTGTCGCCTAATAGAGCTCAGTAGCGTTAGTTTGGTCCCGTGAACGTGCAGCCACAGCCAGGCACGCACCAATGATGTTGGAGGAGCCGTAGAAACCGACGTGCTTCCATCAACACCGTACTCGATCACAATCCGAAACAGCATCTTCAGATCGCGAAGCCGATGGACGTTAATATGGCAAGATGTATCGCCCACAAACACGACGTTCTCGCTCAGTGCTGCGATCGGGTTCTCGAGCGACGACAGTGTCAGCACCGCACAACAGATCGGCAACGCACCACTCCCACTGGATCCTGACGACACTTCGTTCATGCAAAATGCGCCAATCAGCTTCAGCTTGCGCTCGATCTCGCGCACGCGGTTCCGCTCGTTGGCTTCGATGGCCGCGATCCTCGCCAGCTCCGCCTCCCGCACGCGACGCACCCTCTCGATCTCATCCAGCGCCCGTTGCTCCGCTGCGATCCGCTCTTCGATACACACAAGTGCATTCAGACGAAGCAAGTACCGCCTCCTGGTAGATAAAGCAGCGTGCGTACCGTCTTCTTGCCGATTAAGCTCGCGCTCCTTCTGTAGGCGAAGGTCCTCTTGCCGTTGGCGGGCCTCGGCTTCGAGCCGCTGGTTTTCCAATTTCTACCACAACCGCACAGAAACCTCGTGAGCAGCAAGCCGCACCATACACATTACGCTTCAATCACGTACGCGATGTCTGCGCTTCTCCGCGATCGCATTGCCGCCGCCTTGATCCGCATTACTCATCATGGTCTCCGCTCTTACTCCAGTATCATCAAGCGTCACTTCAACTGGAGCCCTCCACTAAGTTCGCATGGCTTCTTCCAGTAAGTACGGATCTGCATTTTGCGCGGGATCGTACTTAAGTGAATCGCTGTTCATCCCGCCAAAATTCGAAAAGCTCCACTGTTATTAGACGATGGCGTCCTTGACGACACCTCGACTGCCGACGGGCGCCGCTGCGGTGGCGCTTGCAGGCGCTACGACGGGTATCCAGGAGATCACACGGAGGCTTCAGGAAGAGAGGGATGCGCTGCGCAACAGCGTCGAAGATCTCACGCGACAGCTCAGTCAGGAACGCGCGGCGCGAGGCAATCTCGAGCATGAGCTCCAGGTCAAAGAGCTCGAGATCCTCCACGAGCAGCAGCGCACGCGTCAAGCCAAGCAGACACTGCAGGAGAAGGTGATGCAGCTAGAGAAGGAGCTGGACGACGAGAAGGCCATGCACCAAATGGCGATCATGGGGCGGAATGTGGCTGCCGACAAGAACCAGAGCCTCGCAGCGGACGTGAGGGAGATGGAAGCCAAGTTCAAGAAGGAGCTCGGGAAGAAAGAGACGCTGTCGGCAGAACTGGACCAAGTTAGAGAGGAGATGCAGATGCTGCTGATGGAGCGCGATGCGATCATCCAGCGGACTGAGGCGGATGCCAAGCGTGTGAGGGAGCTGTGGGCCCAGATCAACCACGAGCACGAGACCCAGAACGACGCATTCCGTGTGGAATTGGAGGCTGTTCAAGATGCAAAGGAGGAGTCGGACGAGGCCATCGCTGAACTCCAGAGCAAAGTGGAGCAACTGGAAGTGAGCTTGAAGACCGTGGTCGATGAGAAGACAGCGCTAGAGGCCAAGATCGCCGAGTCGAGTAACGAGAAGGACCTCATGAAGTCGCATTTAGAGCGAGAGCGAGACCGTGAGCGAGACGCTGGACACCACAAAAGCCAGCTCGAGCTGCAGCTACAAGACATGAAGAGTCGATGCATACTGCTACAGGAAAGCGAGCGGATTGCTGTCAAAGAGAAAGATCTCGCTGAGACAGCGGCGAAGAAGGCGGAGGCGGAGCTCGAGACTAGAACAGAGGAGCTGCTGGCGTTGAAGACGGAGTTTAGCGATCTACTGGACAAGCACGAGCGGTACGCGGAGGAGTTCAAGCAGAAGACGAGACAACGCGATGTCGAAGCCAAGTTGAGATTGAAGAAACTCGAACAAAGCCGAAAGTGCGCGGAGGAAATGGCAATGCTGCGGAAGCGCGAGGTCACCGAGTACAAGCAAGTGATGCGGTCCGTCAATCGACGTCTCAACGAAGCGCGAGAAAAGCAGCAAACGTTCCCATCAAACCAAGCCAACGAGATCCAAGTGGCGCCAAAATCGCTGAGCATCTATCGCCATTAAACCCTATGATGCTGATACTGTGGCGCATCATCTAAACGATGTTTATCTCCAAGAATGGCTTGTTCTCACGAACGCGCTCGAAGTTAAAGCACGATGCATCGACCGTTTGGTACTTGCCGTGAGAGATCAACTCGGCAACTGCACGTCCCGCACCAGGAGACTGCTGGAGACCATGGCCGCTGAAGCCATTGATGAGGTACATATTTGGCACGTCCGGGTGGATGCCGATGATTCCGTTCTGCAGTACAATAGAGAGAAACGCCTCGCATATTAGCACTCCCCGAACACGAGGAAATTTCATGGCGCCGTTGAGCTCGTACCTGGTCAAATGTGTTGTACTCGTACCAGCCGGCCCACGCGTTGAGCAGCTTGATGTCCTCGAACTTCTGCACGCGCTCGGCGATCGTAGGCCAGATCATGTTCTCAAAGATGTCATGGTCAGGACAGTCGAGCTCGTCATCGGACAGGCCGTTCGGATCGTTCGCTTCTTCGGGCGACACGCCACAGATGAACTGGCCGTTGTTGCCTTCGCGACGAAAGTACACACCAGTAGGGTCCACGACCAACGGCGACGCTGATGATCCCTTCCACGTCTCTTCGTGCGGGCAGCGGTACACAAAGACGCAGCGCTTACTGCTCACACATCAAACCGTCAGTGACCCAGTGCAATAATGACGAGACGAACGCTCTATCGTACCGAGGCTTCACTGGGTAGTCGTGGCTTCCGCATGCCTCGAGCAGCTTGCTAGCCCACGGGCCGGCAGCATTCACGACCTTGTCTGCCTTGATGCTCTTTCGCTTCGTGCTCTCACCGTCCTTTTGGTCGAAGTGAACGCTCTTGATGCGGTTGGTCGAGTCGTCGAGGTCGAAGCCCTTCACCTCGCCCTGGATCACGTCGACGCCAAGCTCGACGCTCTTACGCTTAAGTGCCGTCAGGTACGACCACGGGTCGAACCATCCCTGGTCCTTCATGCCCAGCGTGCCAGCGACGACGCCTTCCGTCGAAAGCCATGGGAACCGGGCACGGAGCTGCTCAGGGCTCAGGAGCTCAACACTTGCATCCGCCTCGCTACAAGACAGCAACGATGCAACTCCAGTCAGTGTCCGACTCACGCACATAGTAGCTCTTAGTGCATAGCAAGCATACCGTTGAACCTTGTGGTTTGCCTCCAGAACGTGTCGGCCGTTCTCGCTAGCGAGGAACAAGTAGCCGCCTTCCACGAACTGGATATCGGGCTCATCCTGTCCTTCCACACGGAGGCGCGTTGGAATCGAACGCAAGAACTCGGAGCCGTACTGGCTGAGCAAGATATTGGCTCGCTCCGAGAACTGGTGGCGGATGCCGCCTGCCGAGAGCATCGCCGACGCGCGCTTGTACTGAGCACAACAGAGCAGAATGTCAGTGTCGGTTTTCATCTCCCTTCCAGCACCCTCGAGCCACCACAACTCACCGTGGGGTCACGCTCTAGCACCGCAATCTTCAGGTCCGTCGTGGAGGCCAAGTGGTAGGCCGTGGAGCAGCCCATGACACCGCCGCCGGCGATCACGACGTCGTACTTGTCCGTTGCGGCGGCCGACGCGAGGCCACGCACCGCCATGCGGCCAGCGGCCATCGAGCGCATGGCGCTGCTACTTTATCCACAACGCTATCAGCCTGCTGTTGTCATTATCAGAACGGCTGATATGCCAGGGGGCGCGTCGCCTACCGTTGCGCATTGCGTGTCAGCATTGTGTCTTTCTTGCCGATCTCTCGAATGACGTGGAAAGTGAGCCATCTCTTCCTGGCTCAGCTAAAACCGATTGGACGGCACTCTCCGTTAAAACCGCTTGAACCTTTCCAAGTTCAACTGTCAAGTGAAAAATACCTGAAAATTACTGGCCAATTGTGTTCCTATCCACTTACAACAGTTAGGAACACTATGGTTACGCTTCATCTGGTTACACTTCAGCTTGGTGATGAAGGCGACAAGGCCGACGCCCGAGTATGGGTCCTTCTCGCCTCGGCAGCTCCATGTAGACGCCGCTAGAGCCCCCACAACTCCTCCCACAGTAGCCCAAGACATCAAGAAAGACGAAGACGAGCTCGTTTACCCGGACTCGCGCCACACGTCGCTGCTCGCGCGGCTTTTCTTCCTCTGGTTCGAGCCGCTCGTGGAGATCGCCAGTCGCCGCCGCGTCCAGGCCTCCGATGTGTGGGATTTACCCGAGGAATTCCGCAGCAAGCGGGCCTACGAAGAGTTCTTGGGCGTGTACAAGGCCTCGGGCTCGCTGCTGTGGTCCATGGCGCGCTGCTACTGGCCGTACTTCGCCCAAAGCGCCGTGCTTTCCTTCGCGAGCACGCTCTTCAGCATGGCGCATCCGCTGCTTCTGTACGCCGTCGTGCGGATCTCCATGTACGCAGAGCCACGCGAGGAAGTGGTCCTGATCATCGTGCTGCTCACGGGCATCCTCGGCGCCAGCGTCGCCCACACGACGTTCCACCGCCACGCGCAAAAGGTGCTGCTGCTCGCATCTACAAAAGCCGTCGGCGCCATCGAGACGCTGCTTTTTGACCGTGCTATTGGCTCTCTACGACCGCCGTCGTCATCCTCGTCTCCTCTGAGCCAAGGCAAGAAGAGTTATGGCCGGGGCATCTCCAGTTCCAACGCGTCGTTCCTCTTCCACGAGCTGGGGAAAGTGTACCACGTGCTGTCCATCATCCACACGCCGTGGGTGTACACGCTGCACATGACAGCCAACCTGTACATGCTCTACTTGATCATCGGCGACGCATTCGTGGTCAGCATCGTCTCGGCGGTCGTCGCACAGGCCGTCGCACTGCTGCTCATGTCGCTCGACGCCACGAGCAGCCACCGGTGGACCCACTCACGCGCCAACCGGATCCAGGTCGTGAGCGAGTGCGTCAAGAGCATCCAGACCATCAAGCTCCACGCCTGGGAGACGCGGTTCCTGAAACGCATCAAGGAGCTTCGAGACGACGAAGTCGACGCTAGCACGCAGCATCTCGCTGTCGCCGTTGTCACGCGGTCGATCCTGGCGGTGCTACCGGAGGTTATCATGATCTTCACGTTTGCAGGGCTCACGTTCAGTGACAAAGGACTCACAGAGTTTGATCCAGCCAGCGTGTTTGCGACAGTGGCGATCGTGAACCGTCTCCACAGCACGTTCACAGTGTTCATCACCAACATCAACGACATCGCGCGTGCCTATGTGTACTTGCAGCACTTGGAGACTGTGCTCCATCGCCACCAAGAGCTCCATGAGCGCTGTTCCAAGCGATGCGAGCGAACAATGATGCCATGTCCGTCCTCACTGCCATGCTCCACGTCGCTAATCCACCAGCCGCATGTTCGGATCCACGTGAACAACGCCATGGTCGCTCGCACGCTGGACGAGCCACTGCTAGTGAACACGAGTCTACTCGTTCGGAAAGGCGAACTCGTTGTGATCCACGGCAAAGTCGGCGCTGGCAAGTCGACTTTCCTGAGAGCTCTCGTTGGCGACGCGTTGCAGCTCAACAGGCGAGGCTCAATCGACGTCAAGGGCAAGATCGCGTACTGTTCGCAGACGCCGTGGCTCCAAACGCTCAGTATTCGAGAGAACATTTTGTTTGGCGAGCCGTTTGATGAAGAAAAGTACTTGAATGTGCTACACGCGTGCTGTCTGCTTCGAGATCTTGCGACTCTTCCTGGTGGCGACAAAACTGTCGTTGGGCCAAAGGGGCTCAATATCTCAGGAGGTCAGAAGGCTCGCATTTGCTTGGCACGTGCGTGCTACGCTGATGCCGACGTCTACTTGCTCGACGCGCCGCTGTCGTCGGTCGATGCAATTGTGCAGAGCGACATCTTCAGACGGTGTTTCGTGCAACTGCTCAAGCATAAAACGGTGGTTCTCGTGACCCACAATCTGGAAATCGTGACGTCTCCGTTCGTCGACCAAGTTGCCCGTATCGACGACCATCAGTTCATCCACGAAACAGCTCTCGGTCGAGCGACGATCACGAATCCTCAGCTTTCCTACCAGCCACGCAGGTCTTTGAAGGAAAGGCGAATGCCTGGACAACGACGACAGTCAACGGAGTCAGTCTTGAGTCGCGAAGCTGAGACGAAGAGTGATGGAACCGACCATTGGAATGACGGAGACGGCGGGCTCTTGCTCACATCATATGAAGGCTCGAGAGTGCAAGCGAAGTGGAGGAGCGTCGCTGCAAAGGTCGACACGTACATCACTCCAGACGAGATGGATCCTGTGCTTCGCCCCGAGGTTGTGAGTGAGTACATCGCACTGTGCGGCTCAGGTTGGTTCCTGATTCCACTGGGGTTCACTGCAGTGCTGGCTCGCATGAGCCTCGTGGCGAGTGATATTTGGATCTGCATGTGGAGTGACCAAGTCGCTGAAAACATCAAGAAACAAGGTGCTGCCGGCTACAAAGAAGATGAACAGGAGCGGCAAACTGATGTCGTGGTGTACGCAATGCTAATCGTTGGTGCTGCCGCGATGACTTTCTACGGGTCTGTCCTCACGTTGCAGAGCTGCAAGGACGCTGCAAACAAGCTTTTCTCGAAGATGGTGAGCAGTGTCATCCGCGCACCGATGTCATTCTTCTACTCCCGACCAATTGGCGAGATCGTGAACCGGTTCAGCGGTGACGTCGTGCGTGTGGACAGCCGCATGCAGGAGCTTTTGTTCAAGAATGCCACGTCACTCGCGGGGATTGTGATCCCGTGCCTCGTGCTGATGGTCCTGACGCCTGAAATGACCTTGGTGCTGCCAGTCGTTGCGTTCCTGGTCCACCGCAATCGGC
Source organism: Pythium sukuiense (assembly GCA_023334995.1). Classification (NCBI taxonomy): domain Eukaryota; phylum Oomycota; class Peronosporomycetes; order Pythiales; family Pythiaceae; genus Pythium; species Pythium sukuiense. The sequence continues at coordinate 3,567 of JAADVL010000631.1, read as the reverse complement.
ATCATCTTCGAATCGCGCTAGAGATGCTGCGCCATAGTGTTGCAAGTCTCTCTCCGTGCTACAATTCGATCGAGGAATTCGTGGAAGGCCGCCGCGTGATCCAAGCCTTTGGATGGTCCCAAGTCGATCGTTTTCGAAAGATCCATCAGCAGCAACTCGACCACATGCTCAAGATGACGTACGCTTACAGCATGTTCCAATCGTGGAGTATGATCCAGTTCATGAAGATCGACTTGCTCCTCATCGGGGTCCTCATTCTGTGTCCGTTCCGACGCGACATGAATCCTGTTGTGCTAGGCCTCGCGCTCAACTACATCTTCCTCATGAACTCGCAACTTTTCAACTGGTACAGCTCCGCGTTGGATCTGGGCACGAGCTTCCTCATGGTCGACCGCATCGTCGAGTACGCTGATATGTCTTCCGACGACGAGACGACTGCCATCAATGGGCGTCACACAGCAGTGCCATCAACATGGCCGACCAAGGGAGAGATCTTCTTTGACCGAGTTTCGTTCCAGTACAACTCGGTCTCCGGTCCCGTGGTGAAGAATCTCAGTCTCCGTATCTCCCCAGGCGAAAAGATCGGCCTGGTTGGACGCACAGGAGCAGGCAAGTCCTCGTTGACCATGGCGCTGTTTCGTATCCACGAAGTGATTGCCGGGCATATTCTCATTGACGGCATCGACATTGCGCTGGTGGATGTGCACACGCTTCGGTCTAGGCTATCGATCATCCCGCAGTGCCCGCTGTTCTTCCAGGGTACGCTACGAAGCTACCTGGACCCTTTCGAAGACTGTGATGACGCAGAGCTGTGGGCTGCACTTCGCAAGACTGGTCTGGCAGACGCTGTATCCCGGATGAAAGGCAAGCTGTCGGCTGAGCTCCACGAAAATGCCGAGAACTTGAGCCAGGGTGAGCGCCAGTTGCTGTGTCTCTCTCGTGTGATGCTGAAGCAGTCCAAGGTCGTCGTGCTGGACGAGGCGACCGCCGCTATCGACCACGATTCGGATGAAACCCTTCAGGGCGTTTTGCAGCGCGAGTTCAAAGACGCGAGTGTCATTTCCATCGCGCATCGTCTCGAGTCGATTCTTGAGTTTGATCGCGTTGTCGTGATGGACGAAGGCCGCATCGTTCAGTGTGGTACTGTCGAAGAGCTCGTCGCCGATGCAAACGGCCCGTTCTTCGATCTGCTAGAAGGAGCCTTGCTCAAGATGTGATTTGGGAAGGGATATTTACATTGAACGGGTTTTTAGAATGCCTCTCAACACTTGCAACGCGTTGCTAGTCGTCCATGACAAAGCGCTCGACAGGGTTCTCGTCGCCCACGTTCTGGAGCTGGTCGACCTTGTCGTACAGGCCAAACTGGCCGCCAGTGTGCACGAACAGGATGGATTTGCCCACGAATTTCTGCGTCCAGTCATATCACGGCATGAGGTCAGTCAAGTAGTGAGTGGCAATGAAAGCAAGGGGTATGCATGCACTCACCTCCGGCTTTTCGTTGAGCTCTCGAATGAGATGGAACAGCGCCTTGCCCGAGTACACGGGGTCCATGACCACACCCGTCTTGCGGGCTACGCTGGTGATGAACGCCAGCTCAGCAGCTGTGCTGCGCGCGTAGCCAGTGCCCTGCGAGTTGGTGATCTGTAGGAATTCACGCGACGACAGCGTCGACGGGGCACCCATTTCCGGCAAAATCGTCGAATCGATGTACTTGTAGAAGTACTCGTCGCTGTCGCACACGATGTACGCGTGGACAGGACACTTGGCTTGGCTGTCGTGGGAGAAGCGAAGCGACTGGTCAGTCTCAGCCGCTGGCTCGTGCTTGTCGTGAAGGTACGCGCCAAGTCCGAGTCCGGCCGCAGTACCACCACTGCCACAGGCAAACGCCAAGTCCGAGATCTCCAGGTCCAGCTCCTTGAGCTGCGTGTGGATCTCCTCAATCGCCTGCAAGTAACCCCACGTCCCCAGGCCGTTGCTACCACCCACAGGAATGGCGTACGGGCGTCGTCCTTGAGCGCGTAGCCGCTCGCAGGTCTTCTGGATCATGGCCTGGCTACCATAGCGACCATACTCCTGGCGCGACATCTGAATGATCTTGGCATCGATCAGCCGATCGAACATCACGTTGCCCACAAGCCCCGGGTCTTCATCCGGCTTGTTCGTACGCAGTAACAGGTACGAGTCCAGGCCCAGCATGCGCGCCACGGTCGCCGTCGCGCGGCAGTGGTTGCTCTGCAGACCGCCACACGTGACGATACAGTCAGCATTTTGAGCCAGCACGTCCTGGAAGATGAATTCGAGCTTGCGCATCTTGTTGCCCGACGTCTCAAAGCCGCTAAAGTCCTACCGCCACATCACACAAGCATGAGGATCAACCCGCCATAGTCTATCACCTGCTCAATGTATCATACATCTCGCTTGATGAAGAGCTTGACTCCCTCCGGCAGCCCCGGCGGCTCAAAGGGGAAGATGGGCGTTGGGAAGTGGCCCATGCGCAGCTTGTGCGTTGGCGCATTGCGCAGCGTAGCCGCCGCCCAGCGCGGCGCCGCATACGCCACCGACGTCATCATCGCCGCCATCTTCGCTTCTGTTTGAGAAAGTTCAATCGTACCTAGTGAGTGTGAAGAGCTACTCAAATCCGCACTTAATCAACTAAATCCGCACTTAATCGAAGGTGAACTGCGACGTGGTGCAATGGAGCCATGTGATTGGATTGTCGTCACTGAACCGACTGCTCAACACCACCACGGAGGCGGAAAGTTGCCTGCTCTCTCCAGCAGCTCACGCTCCATTCATCCGTGCATTGACACCACGATGGCCAAGTCGCTGACGCGTGTGGCAGTGGCCTTGTGCCTGCTACTCAACGCCTCGTTCATCCAGGCCGAGAGCCTCCTGCGCAGTGCGAACGACGAGCTCGCTCCTGCCGTGGTGGCTGAGCAGTCTCCTGTCCAGACGCCGCACCATGAGATCCTCGCGATCTCGCTGGCTGCCGTCGTGATCTTCGTGGCGGCAGGCGGAGGCATCGGCGGCGGTGGCGTGCTAGACCCGATCTACATCCTGATCTTGGGACTCGAGCCTAAGGCCGCCATCCCGCTGTCCATCATCACCATCGCTGGTGGCGGTACGTTTTGCACTGGTGATTGAGTACGTTCGGTAGAGAAGGGGGCAGCTCTGTCTGAAGTGTGTGTGTGTGTGTGTTTGTTTGCGGCCTATAGCGCTGGCCAACTTCATCTTGAACGTGCGCAAGACGCGCCGCAACTCGACCAAGCCCGTGATCGACTACGATCTCATCCTCGTCATGCTGCCAAACCTCTTGCGTTCGTTTTGCACCTCGTAACGACTGCTCTTTGCGTCAAGATGGCTAACTATATGGTTGCATATCTTACAGTGGGTGCGACGATAGGCACGTTCGTGAACCGCATCGCACCGTCGTGGCTGCTGTGCGTGCTGCTCGTGGCGCTGCTCGCGGTCACGAGCTCCCGCACGTTGCAAAAGGCTCTGCGTGTGAGCAAGAAGGAGCGTTGGAACTTCTTCAGTAACCAGCAGGAGACGACATCGCTGCTCGCG
>JAADVL010000630.1:0-19059 GCA_023334995.1 Pythium sukuiense | reverse complement strand
TTCCACCGGGTCGGATGATCGATGTCTGGTGTTGGACGGAGGTCTGGAAATGAAAGACCACACAAGTGATGTTGGGCCACACAGTGAAAAACCGCTTCCTGGGCCGTCGTGGGAGAGACTCGAGCCAAAAAGGCGATCCTCTGGTGGTGAGGCGGACTCTGGGAGGGGCTAGGGCTGGTAACTTGGTGACCCGCAGTGCAGTGGATCACTTGGAGTTTGTATGGTGCTGGTGGTGTTTCGTGTCCTTACGGCGGGCGCGAGCTCCAGCTGGCCACTGCAAACCCAGCTGACCCGATCGAATACAAAGATCAAGTAGAAGACCTCCAAAACGCACGGCGGCGGGCTTTCGGGTCGGGTCGGGTAGACGCGATTCGTGGGAGGCGGTGTGCCATCTGGCCCGCACGATTTTAGCGTCCAGAGCGTTTAGGGGCGGACATCGTCACGGCAAAAAGCGGGCAAGCGGCACGAATAAGTCGAACAAAGGCTGTCGCAGGAGACGGTGCCACCCTCCAATTTCCTCTCAGAGCCAGAACAATAAATTGTGTTCCGGGCCGATGCCTGATAAAGCTGGCGCCATGCGGTCCCGAGGGTCGGAAGGCGACGCTTGCATCTCCGGAACGGAACTGGAGAAAACAATCACTTGAAGCTGATCGGCCCATGCATGTGCTCAGGAGAACACGTTCGTGAAGCCAGATGATTGATTCAACGTGGCGTGGCGGACTCTTCCGTCCACGATTGATTGATGGAGTTTATTCTGTACCGGTAGCACTGAAAATCAAATCAGTGCAGTTTGAGTCCTTGCTGCGTGCTCCTTCGAGAACAGTGCTGGCCGATACTGGACCGACACGACGGATCTGATCCCATGACTTCATCAGCCAATTATTGGCGAGTGATGAATGCGGCACACCTGCTCGCACCTTTTGTGTCAGCGAGGGCGGACGACGGCACGTTGAGTCAAAATTGCTTGAAAAGATGGAGTGACTCAACTTGTCAGTCAACCACCAATAATTATTGGCCTCGAGAGTGGACCTCACTGAGAGAGAGGGGCGAGGGAGATTCGCTACAGTTCCTGTCTTCCTTGCCGTTCCTTCGAGTCTCCGGCCAGCCGCACCCTCGGAATCACACGTCGACCCGACTCGTTGCCCTTCAACTCCACGATGGAAATGGCTTCAGGAGCTGAACATGGATGCAGCCATGATGGAGGCACCACACGTCAGCACTGTACGTGCGTCCAGTCGTATTTTCATACAGTACTCTACGCTCACTGTGATGGCTGCCGCTCCGTCAGTTCCCCAATTTATTGTCGAAGCTTCGGACCACCGCAATGTGTTTCTGCGTGGGGACAGGCAACTTTGGGAAAGTTCCCCCTGTTTGAACAGCCATTATCGGAGCCCTTGAAGCTGGTCTTGAAGAACACTGGCCATCCAGCGTACAGTAACGGCAGGTACCGTAGAGTAGGAGATGAGGGGAGACTGCACACCGTGCACCCCACCCCATTGGACTCCAATGGGGTGCCTCCACTTTGGAGGGACGCCACACTTCGTCCAAGAATGGCATTGCTCGAGTATCGCAATGTGCCGTAACTGCTATATCGACAGCCCAAAATCTAAAAGGCCCTAACTTTCGCAGTCAGGCTGTTGTGGATGCCGGAGGGGCATTGCAAGTTGCGCGTGATGGCTTGAGCTTCTCCCGTCATCACGTTCCTCCCGCACGAAGAGGCGAACGAGAGGAGGAGCCACGTCAAACGGCAGCCATCATCGATTCCGTCACCTTGAAGCCGCCGCGGCCGTTTACCGAATCCAAGTTACCTCTATTAAATGATAGGTTCATTTGATAGCAGAGGTACCCTACAATCTAGTATCCCACTACCTGTAGCAACGTATACCAACCCGCTGAGGTATACTTGGACTACCTTCAGCATTTGATACGCTAGCAGCTCCCCATTCCACGCGCCAGGTCCACCACCATCTAAGCGGCCACCATGGGCGAGCGCAAGGTGCTGAACAAGTACTTCCCTCCGGACTTCGATCCGTCGATCATCCCTCGCCGCAAGCGTCCAAAGAATCAGCAGATCGAAGTGCGCATGATGCTGCCTTTCTCGATCCAATGTGGCACGTGTGGTGAGTACATGTACCGCGGCAAGAAGTTCAACTCGAAGAAAGAGGAGGTCGAAGGCGAGGACTACCACGGCATCCGCATCTTCCGGTTCTACATCAAGTGCATCACGTGTTCGTCCGAGATCACGTTCAAAACCGACCCGAAGAACAGCGATTACGTCGTCGAACACGGCTGCCAGCGCAACTTTGAGCCGTGGCGTGAGAACAGCGCCGAGGAGGAAGCGGCGCTGAATGAACGCGTGGAAGAAGAGAAAGGCGACGCTATGAAGGCGCTCGAAAACCGCACGCTGGACTCGAAGCGCGAGATGGATATCCTAGATGCGCTGGACGAGATCAAGGCGATTAATCAGCGCCACGCCAAAGTGGATACAGACGCGCTGCTCCAGCACCACTCGCAGCGAGCGCCAGGCGAAAGCGACGAGCAGAAGCAGAAGGGGCTGGAAGAAGACATGAAGCTGGCGAGAGAAGTGTTTGAAGCCAAGCAGAAGGCCGCCGCGAAGCGCACAGTGGACGAGATCGCACGAACGAAAGAGACGAGTGAGCCTGTCGTGAAGAAGCTGGCGGTGGCGGAGAAAACCAATGAGGCATTTGATGCTGCGAAGACTGCCGCGACAACGGCACCAGCGCTGCCTACGATCGTAGTTGTGAAGAAGAAGGCTGATGCCAATGGTAAGAAGGCAACTGGGGTCAAGAAGAAGGCTCCGGCGCCCAAGAAGCCAGTGGTGACGAGTCTCGTGGCCCAGTACAGCGACAGCGACGACTGAATATTACAATTTGAAAAATCAAAATCACTCCATCCATTTCCGTCGTCTTCTGTTGATCGATTTCTAGTACGTTGGCTCGTACGGCGTGAGCAGGTGCTGCGAGAACGACTGCAGCGCTGGCACGCCGCGCACTTCCTCGTTCAGCAGCGGCATCTCGACGACGTGGAAGTCCTCGTACAGGTCGTAGATCTGGTCAATGTACTTCTGCTGCATCTTCTGGCGCGCACTGCAGTTCTTGCACGTCGTGTCTTCCTCCGGGTACAGCACCTGGTTCACCACGATGTTGTGCACGTCGATATCGTACTTGGTCAGCTCCTAGAGTCAGTCATACCGAACAAGCAACATTAGCATAGCCTTCTTCACTTTCGTGGATCCCATCATAGCCCGTTACCTGGACGAGGCGTTCAGTCTCATACAGCGACAGGAACTCTGGGATACACACGCACACGAAAGTCGTGCGCTCCGGGTCCTTGAACTGCGAGTTGACCTTCTGGATGACCTCGCGGGTCTGCTCGAGCTTGCCCAGCAGCATCTCCTGCGACGGCAGCGCGCCGCCCATGAGCGCCGAGACCTGCGAGAACATGCCCGAGAACTGGTTGGATAGCGACAGGATCTTGTCGAAGGCCTTGTCCAGCGCCGTTGGGAAGCTCAGCAGACGCAGCGTGTGGCCCGTCGGCGCCGTGTCAAACACAATCACCGAAAAGTCCATGCTCTGGACCTGCTTCATGAGCTCGGCAAACGACATGGCCTCATCGATACCCGGGATCGAGTTGGACAGATCCTTCATGAAGGACGCCATGCCCGAGTTGTCGCGCACGCCGTCGGCGCCCAGCTCTTCGATGTCCACGTTCGGGTCGATCTCCATGACCGAGAGGTTCGTGAAGCCGTTCACGAGCGTCGGCTCGCGCGTGAACTTCTGGCCAAACGCATCACTGTCGATCACACACACACAGTCGCATGAGTCTTATAATCCATCGCATAGAGAGCTTCCTCTCCGTCCCCATAGTTTACCTGAGGTTGTGGGCAGGGTCCGTGGACACGATCAGCACTTTCTCGCGCTCCATGGAGAGGCGGATGCCGAGACAGCACGACGTCGTGGTCTTGCCCACGCCGCCCTTGCCACCCACGAAGATCCAGCGCAGTGACTGCTGCGTCACCAGGTTGCGCAGACTCGCCTCGGGCACTTCTCCATCCAGCGCCATTTTCCCTCGAAGTATCCGTAGCTCTTTGATTCCTCCTTTCGTCACGCCACGTCAAAGGGGACTCCAAGAAGGGTAACCCAGAAAGCGTAACCTCGTAAATTACGAGCAGCCCGTGGGAATATATGTGGACCACACAGATCTGACTACCTGGTAGTCAGTATTCGTCATCGGAGCTCTTTGTTGGCCAGCCACACAGTCGGTCACAAAGAGCTCTTCATTTGTGTGGGAAAATGATGTCGATGATCGCCGCGCGCATGTCGCTGCGTGCCCCCACGGGCGCGCGCTCACTGTACGTGCAGGTGCGCAACGGCCAGGACGCCGAACGCGTGGCCAGCCGCGTGCATGGCATCATGAACGAGGACGGGGTGGTCAAGTCGCTGCAGCTCAAGCGCTTCCACGAGAAGGGCTCGCAGCGCCGCAAGCGCAAGGTCGAGGAGCAGACCATCCGCCACGTGAACCGACGGATCGGATCCATGATCGACTTCATCCTCAAGCGCAAGAAGTCGTACGTGGCTCTGCAGCTCTCTACAACCTTTGTTTTATGGAGATACTAACGTGGTTGTCGTCTTGTTTGTGTGTGTGCAGCGGTTTCTAAGCGATGGATGGCTGCTGGCCGCCTTACTGGCTGGCTGTGTGGACGAGATCCCTCACAGTTCACAACGGTCTGTGATGAAGAGCTAGCGATGGTAGAGGACGTATTTTCTAGAAGATGAAGAAGATTGAAAACACGTTTTGTCTTATTAGAACGGCGGAGTCTTTGTTTTTGGGAAAACGAGGATGAGTGTTTGGTGATGCTACTGCTGTCTAGGCGAGCCACTTCTTGATGTTGGCGATCTGCTCCAGCACAGAGCTCTTGCTCGTGCCGCCCGTGACGTTCTTGCGCTCGACGCTGACGTCGAAGTTCCACACCTCCATCACATCCGGCGTGAACTGCGAGTGTAGCGACGACAGCTCCTCGAACGTGAGCTCGCTGAGCGGCTTGTGCTTGTCCTCGGCGAGTCGCACGGCCGCACCAGCGACGTGGTGGGTCTCCCGGAATGGCACGCCCTTGCGCACGAGGTACTCGGCCAGGTCCGTAGCCAGCATCTCGGTCACGAGGAACGACCGCATTTTGTCGCCGTGCGGCGTCATGGTCGCGAGCACGCCCGTGGCGATCTGCACGCAGTCCATGATCGTGTCGATCACGTAGAACAGCGCCTCCTTGTCCTCCTGGAGATCCTTGTTGTACGAGCGCGGCAGACCCTTGAGCGTCACCAGGAAGCCGTTGAGGCGGCCGATCACGGCGCCCGACTTACCACGGAGCAGCTCCAGAGCGTCCGGGTTCTTCTTCTGTGGCATGAGGCTGCTGCCCGTGCTGTAGGCATCCGCCATCGTCACGAATTTCTGTAACAAGAACACAGCGCGTCAGTATGAGCTGTCTAGGCTATGGAGAAGGCGTGTGCCTCTGAGCGTACCAGGGTGTTGTAGATGATGAGGTCCTCCGAGAGCTGCGAAAAGTGGACCATGAGCAGCGACGCCCAGAAGAGGAACTCGGCGATGAAGTCACGGTCGCACACGGCGTCGAGACTGTTGGGCGTGACCTTGCTGAAGCCCAGCGCCTTGGCCAGCGTCTCGCGGTCCAGACCAAACGAGTTACCCGCAAGAGCACCGCTACCCAGAGGCAGCACATCCACTCGCTTGGTGAGGTCTGTGAGTCGCTCGGCATCACGCAGCAGCGCCGAGACGTGGGATAGCACCCAGTGCGAGAAGCGGATCGGCTGCGCCGGCTGCAAGTGCGTGAAGCCTGGCATGAGGAGCTCCACGTGGCCCTCGGCGAGCTGTGTCGCAGCACCGATGAGCTCCTTGAGCGCATCCTCAATCGTCTTGATCGCCGACTTCATGTAGATACGAACGTCCGTCGCGACCTGGTCGTTACGGCTGCGGCCAGTGTGCAGCTTGCCGCCCACGCTGCCGACGAGCTCCGTGAGGCGGCGCTCGTTGGCCGTGTGGATGTCCTCGTCGCCGTCCTTGATCACGAACGCCTTGGTCGCCCACTCACCCTTGATGGTCTCGAGCCCGTTAACGATCTGCAAGGCCTCATCAGCCGTGATCACGCCGCTGCGCTGCAGCGCCTGCGCGTACGCCTGGCTGCCCTCAAGGTCAGCGCGCCACATGCGCTGGTCGACCGAGAGCGACTCGTTAAACTTGTCCATGATCGGGTCCACCTTGCCGCGGAAGCGGCCTCCCCACAGCTTCTTCTCCTCGGTGGCTCCTGGTGCGCTCATAGTGATGACTGTATGTGTGTGTAGTTCGTGGTTGGTGCTGCTGCTGTGGCTGCTTGGCGCGAGAAGTGGTTGTGGATGCGATGCCGCCCACGCTGTGGTGTGGTGTGTTTTGACTCTGTAGGGAAAGGCGGCAGTGATGGAATGAGCAATCACCTTTCAGGATATAGATGTTATCTTAGTACATTGAGGTCTATAGAATGGGTGTTCGCATCTAATACACTGAATTAACATGCACAATTATCCCGCGACCTTTTGGCCCAGCGAAAGATTCTTGTGGTGTTGCGCTGGGAATATACCGGTTTTCTCACCGGTATTTCATCTCTCCATGTTGAAGAGACCTTGCTGTTGCCTTTCTATTTGGCCACACTACACCACTCTAGTCATCGTCTGTGGGTACGCCTGGTGGAGTTTCGACTGGGAACCGCAGCCCTCCGGACCCTTGGGACTCTGGCTCGGCCGCTGCGACGATCTTGGTCCGTGAGAAGATCTGTGGCCACCGTGAAGACGCTGCCTTGGGTGCTGAGCCGTCACTCGCAGGCGTGACGGATGCAAACGACGACGTGTTGTGGAGCGGAGGGAACATCTCCATGGGCGTGTAGTAGTCCAGCCCGCCGCGGATGAACGTGAGCTCGTCGTCGGGACACATGGACACCTCCCAGGTCAGCCGACAGCTCCACAGCAGCACAGTGAAGAGGCGGTTGAGCAGCAGACTCTTGGTGTGCAGGCCGATCTTCTTGGAGCGGAACGTCGTCTCCCACAGCGTCCGTTCTCGAAAGTACTTGGCAGCGTCTGCGAAGAAGAAGCCGTAGATGATCAGGATGATCCCAAACAACGTCAAAACGACCACGGGGAGAAAGAACACCTTGCGTAGACGCAGATTGCGCTTGATCGGAGGTGTCAACGCGTCCAGAAACAGCACGAGATGGAACCACAGGAACCACGCGAACGCGCCCATCGCACGGAAGTCCCACTGCATCATATCAGAAACCAACAGCATCGACAGCGTGAACTGCACGGACGAGAAGAGGAAGTCGAAGTTGTGGAGAAGTGACTTGGCGAGTGCACGCTGGAAACTGGCCGCGCAGACCAGGAAGTACGCCAGCGTGGAGACCAGTGCGATCACAGCGATGCTGAGTTCTCGTGTCGAGGCGGGTTGCCCCACGAGCGCTGGCTTACGCGTGAGCGTGATGGCCGTCGCGATCGAGCCGACCACGCCGCAGGCGTGGAAGAGCACGCCCTTCACAATCGACAGCGGGTGTTCCACGGGCGACAGGCGAGGCCTCAGCGTCTCGCGTACGTCCACAGCACTCAGCGTCATGGTCACGAGCGTCACTTGCTGCTTGCTTTCGTCCGCCGCAGGCGTGGTGTCCGGTTGCGAAGGCGGTGACTCCTCGCCTTGCGGTGGTGGTGGAGGTGGAGGTGGTGCAGTGGAGCCTTCGACTGACGGCTTTGCTACTGCTGCTGTTGCCTGCAAACCACTGGGGTAAAATGACTCGATCGCTGTATGGGACGCTGAGAAGTTGGGTAGCGACCGGTTTGAAAGAGCCGGTGGGAACGACTCGAACAGTGGCTGCGGCTCGAGCATACTCGCCATGTTCCTGTTCGTTGGCTGGTGGACGATGTACGTTTGCATCTCGGTAACGGATGCCAGCGACGCATGGGACCGTATGAACTGAGGGGACGACTTTTTGAGCTGGAGTTTGGACCGGAACACGACGCAGCGAATGGTCTGCAGCTTGGCCGACTTGGTGATGAGCACTTTCCGCTTGGAGTAGCCCTTGCGTGCGATGAAGATGGCCAGTGTCACGGCCGTGTTGCCAAACACGTCGACCAGAGTGACGTTGACCTTGGCCACGGGAATGATGCGGTAGTTGCTGGCGTCGGTATCAATGACGCGAAAGAACGACGCCAGCGCTAATGCCAGCAGCACAGGAGCTGCCACAGACGTGCTACGGATGCCGCTCGTGGTCGTGCGGAAGTTTGCATCGATGAAAATCACGGCCTGTGTGCCGATGATGCCGCCGATGAGGCTCACGACGCGGAAATCCGAATAAAACGACGCGAGACAGCACCAATTGATCGTGTTCATGACCGTGAAGAACCAGAACTCGTACTGCCGCACGAGAACGATCATGATATCGCCGCTTTGCATCAGTAAGGAGCACGACAGGGCTGGAATTGAGAGCAGCATGGCGGGCATGGCGAACCAGTATCCGATCTCGCGAGGCAGCAACAAGATGGATAGGAGGATCGCGCCCGAAACGCGATACAGCGAGCTGAAACGAGCGTACAGACGCCGCATGTGCTTGAGAAACTGGTCGTGGCGTTCCGTTGACAATAATGCTGAGATGGGCGTGCGATCCAAGTTGACAAGCGGTAATGCGCAGGACACTTGCATGCGGTAGATCCACTGCGCAGCTTCCATATCCACGTGCGGGTCGCTGCAATGCGGCACACTGGTGGTGTGGGTCGTCTCCATGATCCTCAGGATCAGGAAACGGAATCAAAAGATCACCGCCACGTTGGATGCCTCGCTTCACGTGCCAGGCCACGAGAGACGGCTGCTGGTAGAACGAGCTCAGTTGATAATACTGGCAAGGTAGTCCCAGTTCTGGGCGACCAGAGGAAGCCGTTCTGGCCTCGAGGGGTATTCTTGGGAGAGAGCCGCATCGAATGACAGGGTGTGATGCTGTTATTCCTGGGACCCCGACCCCGACAGTAGCAGATTATGAGCTGGTCTTGACGATCTTGGCGATAAAGAGACCACTTGTATGGTGAGCCGGGGTGAATCGCACCGTGCCGTCCAGTTTTCCGGGCTGTGACAGGTTGGCACACACAACGAGAGCGTCAGATATATCTCCTTCTAGCAAGTTCAGTTGGCATGCGGCGTACCTCACACGGGATGCCGTCCATGTCGACAGGTAGTAGCTTGGCATTCGGTGTGTGCTCGAGAAAGTCATTCACAACGTCCTCATTCTGCTTGATCGACAGGCTGCACGTGCTGTAGATCATCATTCCTCCATCTCGCAGCAAAGCGAAGCCATTGCGGATGAGCTGTGCTTGTAGCTTCAGGATCCGCTGGATCTCTGAGTCGTTCAAGTGGTCAGCGACGTACGCCGTCCACGCTTCCTCCGTCTGGAGCTTCTGCAGGTGCTTGATCGATCCGTCGTGTGTGCACTCGGCATCCACCAAAACTTTGTCGTACAGTACCGGATCCACCTGCTTCTCCGCAACGTCGTGGTCGTCTGTGTGTTCCTTGGCAACGAGCCTCTTGAGCCGCTTGGCCTCTCGTGCTCGTGCGCTTTTGTTGGTGCGCTTGCGGCTTTGACTCTTCGGGTCGCGTGCACCGATCTCGTCACTGTCGAGCACGATTTCGAACGTACCAGTCGACTGCGGCGTCCACTCGGTCTTAGGCCCGATTGAAAAGCTGCAGCCGTCCGCGTGGAACAAGCGACAGCGCCACGCACTGGGCACATCGTCTTGTGGTGGAGTCGACGGACGTACCAGGCGGTACTTGTGGATGAGCTGCTTGCACGCGTTCAGTCGCGGCCGTGAGAAGTCCACACCAGTCACACTGCCGCGCATACCCAACAGGTCAGCGATCATCGTGAGCTTGGCGCCTGGTGCACAGCACAGATCCAGAACATGCTCTCCTACAACACAATAAGTGAGACTGTGGGGGCAAACAGGCTTCACGACGAGCTCACAGACCTGGCTGGATATCCAGTAGAGTGACAGCATAGCCCGACGAGATGTCAATGCCATATAGCTCGCCCTGTTGGTACAAGTCCAAGCCGGCAAGCCGCGTAGACGATGGCAGGCTGAAGAAGCCTGGCACCCAAGCCACTGGCTCAGGTGAGACTGTCGCAGAGTCGTCCTGGCGCTTGAGAGACTCCACCACTCGCTCGACGACCTGCTCATCGGTCAGGGCCTTTTTGTCTTGACTATGGCGCTTCACACTACAGGCATCAAGCGTGAGTGTGAGCTTCAGAATTGGAGAAGCAAATGAGACCGTGACGTACCGAAAGAAGCGGAGCTCCTCACCGGTCGTATTAGCGCCGTCGCTCGCGACGAGATCTGACCGCTGGATGCCGTGGGCTTCCAGAAAGGCAGCGAAGCCACTGCGCTGCCACACGCCGGCGTCCAGCCAGTCCACGCGCCGTGGCGACGACACCATCGCGTTGTCAGTGCGAGCCATTCCCGCCATTTTGCTGCAGTTTTTCAAAAGTTAACTTCTTGAAAAATACGGCGTGACACGGTATTTTTGTCGTCGTATACCGGTATTTGGGTCGAAATACGGTAAAATGTGCAGTGATCATGGCTACATTCCTTGTGCCTCCATGGCAAGGCAAAAGCAAGGCTGACAAGTCACGCCTGGAACGCACAGATCCATTGAGCGATAGGCTAGAGAGGAACCAGAGCTCACCAACACATGCTGCCGCCAACGCTGCAGCCACTTGCTTCGTGGCCTCAGTCTGTGTCTAATAGCCCAATGGAACATTGAAGTCTCAATTAGATCGTGCCAAAAGAGCGAAACGATTGTAGTACTTGGCTCGTACAGTCGCCATTGATGGTGTGATCGAGGGCTGGGTGCATAGGCCACGCACGCATGATGCCCAGGCATGGGACGATTCGTTCCAGGCTATTATAATTATTGTGAGCTGCCCCCTCCGTGTCCTCTGAGTGCGTGAAAGATCGCCGTTGGATCTCAGGGCCACCACGGCCCGGCTCTCCTTCAGCATCCTTCCATCCTTCTCTAGGCCACGTCGTTTCGCTGACCGATCTCGAAGTACAACGTCAGACCGTGCTTCAATATTCGGGTCTTAGTCAGTGACGCCTTTTCGGCTCACGACCTGAGCAAGTCGCTTGAAGTACTGGAACTCGGTGTGGGGCGCTGTGGAGCAGAAATGCATTGGCTGCGGCCACGGACTGTCGCGGCGCGGTCTCGCCTCTCTGCTGTCGTGCCCAGTGCCCCAGCCGCCGGGCCTTCAGCTCCCACGAAGTCGGAGTCTCACATCTTCAAGCTCCAAGCGGAGACGCTGCTGCCGATCCTCAACCTCCGCCACACACTGTCCTGGTATCTTCTGCCCTCGGCACGCCGCAACATCGCATTCTTGAAGTGGACCAAGCGCCGCTTTCGATGGCTCACCTCCGCGAATCGCTGTGGTATGATCCTCGGACTGTTTACACTCGTGGTACGCGACCAAGGTCTCCGTTATTGGCTTGTGCCGCTGGTGTGCATGCTCTCGCTGCCGGCGGCATGCTGCTCGTACGCGATGCTCAGTCTCGACATGCTACGGATCCTGGCATCTCAGTACGAGTTCTGGTTCTTCACGATCGCAAATTTTGCCACGTGGGCTGTCCTTGGGATCCTCTGCCATGACGAGCGCCTAGTGATTCTCGTGATCATATGCTGGGAGATCGAGCTGCTGGTCGTGATCGACGCCAACTTTCGAGCGTTCATGCCTGCCGTCCAGACCGCCGCAGCCTCCATTCCAGTCCTTCTCGCGCTTCTTGCAGGCGTGTACTTACGCCAACTCAGTATTCCTTGTGAACGATACGCCATTTCTATCCAGTTTGCAGCCCTGAAGGTCGAGACTGTCGAGATCTTCCTCAACATGGTGCTCACGCTCCTCGTCTTCCTCGTTCGAGTTGTCTACAACAAGCGAAGGCTTCTGTTTCGTCGCCGCGGCTGCACCCGAGCACGGCTTGTACGCTGCGTGATCGTTCGGTGTCCTCTTGTCCTTCGTCCGCTCGCATGCCACCACGTCTCCAAGCTCGGCGAGGCCGACAGAACGCAAGCGTACAGTACGCGGATCATGCTCAAGCAACTCGGCATCACGGCACCCAAGATCACACCGTCCCTCAAAGCCGGACACGTGACCTCGACTCGGCAGCAGCTCTCGCTAGTCTCGCTTCGCCTCAGCACTATCGACACCTCGAGGACCTTATCGTTGTCTCTGGGTCACCAAATCTCGACTCTTCAGTTGGTGGGACTCTATGGCATGGGCTGCCTCGGCCTCCTCTTGTCGGGCAGCTCTATGCTTCTCCCTCCGTCGATTTCCTCCAGCAGCTACGTCATACTGCCCATCATCCCCATGGCCGCTTTTGGATGCACGCTTCTCTTCTGCATCCGTTTTGCCTGCGCCTACCAACGCGACATCGTCCGCGCCATGCTCCACAACTTCAGCTTCCTCTTTCCGTCGCTCCAATTCTCGCTTGCGTGCGTGTGTCTCGCAGACGCGATGCGCTGGGATGTGCGCTGCTGGGCCGTGGCAGCCTACGGACTCTGGTACCACTGGATCCTGCTCCTCGACGCACTCACACCTCCGTGTCGCGCGCAGCTCCACTTTCGAAAGCAGTTTGCCGCACCCGTCGTACTTGCTGTGTGGATCGGCTTGTGTTCTGTGCTCTACGCGATCGTCATCGACTCGCCCACCCTCAGTGATCGGGTCCTTCTCCAGTGGCGCGTGAGCTCAAGCATGCAAGACCTCACCACAGGGGTTAAGACGATCCTCCTCAACCGCATCCTCACAATCCTGCTGTGGACGCTGCGGCTCATGTGGCAGGTCCTCCAGGCCAGTGACGCAGAGCTCGTCCTGACCAAAGGAACGCTCGAGTACTATTGTCCCTTCGACATGATCCACGCCAATAACTCCTTCAAAAGACTCGCGACTGCCACGAAGATCGTCATGTTGCCGTCGCCCGACGCCTCCATGGAACAATGCAACTCCCTGTTGCTGGGTCGTCGTGAAGCATCCACTCACCAAAATTTCAACGTGAGCCCAATGATTCTCCTGCCGCCAGCAACCGAGACGAGCGACCGTGCAGAATCAATGAACAAACGCCGACATTCGCGAACAGCAACCATAAGACTCGGTTCGAAACTGAGCTGCCCAAAGCTCGACCCAGCCCTTGAATCAGTCGGCTAGTCCCCATCAATTAAGTCGCGTGTTTTGTCGAGCTTCGATTACCACAGGAGGTTGGACGGACAGTCATGGCCGCGTTTGACGGCGTTTGTCGTCAGCGACTGGTGCTTAACCAAGGTCGAGTCGCGCCACTATCTAACTTAAACGAATCGAGGTATTCGACTAGTACCATCACAGTTCACCACGAACGTACCCGTAAAGGGCTTGCATTCACAACACGGGTGCTTGCATTATTGGATCTGTCAATGCTGTGGCACCCAATCCAGTCAAACTCGTCGTTCGCGCGGCGGGGTGGTTCCGCAGTGCCTGAGGAAAGCAGTCGAGCAGTCGTGTTTTGATGTCCACCTAGTGGACTCTACAAGAGCCTATGCACGCGATCAACACTTGAGCAGGCCTTGAAGATGCGGCGTTTCGATCTCATATTATCAGTCTCAGAAATGAATCTGATTCAGTATTTTTCCCGAATTGGACTTTCTAATTGACTTTCATGGTCCAATTCGGGACCGGATCTCCTCACTTGCGCATTCGATCCATTTCCGCATCAATCCAACACCCCACACGAGCATCAGGATGAGCGACATCGAAGCGAAGATCGCGGAGCTGGGCTTCTCTCTGCCGGCGGCGTCGCCCCCGAAGGGCAACTACCTCAACTGCGTGCGCACGGGCAACTACATCTTCACGGGTGCGTTTTTTTCTTCTTCTTCAAACAGCATGCCGCCTTTCTTGAGTACTTTGTGGGTCTGATGATTGTGATGAATCTGGTGGCTACAGCGGGCCACGTGAGCCAGAGCGCGACGGGCGAGCTGATCACGGGCAAGGTGGGCCAGGACCTCACGCCGGAGGAGGGCTACCAGGCGGCGCAGCGCATCGTGCTCAGCATTCTGTCCACGCTCAAGGGTGCGTGGCCGCCTTTCTCAAAATGCAGGGTCTTGCGTGGGCAATTCTGACTGGAGGATTGGTTTTTGATACTGTTAACAGAGGAGCTGGGTGGTGACCTGAGCCACATCAAGCGCTTCGTCAAGCTCACAGGTTTCGTGAACTGTGTCGACTCCTTCACGATGCAGCCAGCGGTGATCAACGGCGCGTCCGACTTGCTCGTGCAGATCCTCGCGGACAAGGGCAAGCACGCGCGCTCGGCGGTCGGCACGAACGCGCTGCCGCTGAACGTGGCGGTGGAGATCGAGGCCATCGTCGAAGTGCACCCGTCGGCGCCGTCGCAGTCGGCCATCTAAACGACAGCTCGTGTAGCTACCTCTCTGGCTGATCTGTCAAAAGCCAGTGCCAAAGTGGCTCGCACAGGTATCATAATATACTCACGCGACCCACTTTCCAATCCAACCACAGGACATTTGCACGAGCTCAATTGGGCGTTAATTATGTGATTCAAGGAGTCCCTATTTTCATAGCTGGTCGATGCAACACTCAAGGTCTGGTGTCGACGTGGCCGGCCACACAATAATCGCGATGGCTGCTGTCTCTCCGGCGTACACGAGTATCATCGCGCCGCATACGCCCACAAATCCTCAAGCTTACTGGGCGTTGCATCCCCTTTGCCGCCACGCTACTCGCACGCCTATTCTCTCAGCCTCTGCTCGAATGGTTTTATGCGTTGATGGGCACCCAGTACTGCGATGTTTCGGCTTGCACTACTGCTCGTGTTGGTCATACTCTTCCTACCACAGCCACTCGGCGTTTGGGTGAGTCTTTCGGTCGCCGTGCTCTCGGCGCCAGCGGTTGCGCTGGCAGTGCTCATGTACAGCGTGGATATCACGAAGCTTCTCACTCGTCACTTTGAGTTATGGTTCTTCACTGCCATGACTGCAGTCAACTGGATGTGCCTCCTTCTACGTCGACATGCGCGTACTCAGCCTTCTCTGCGGCTTAGCCGGCACGCAGCTCGTGATTATTATGATGGACGCCAACTTCCGCACGGTCATCAGTGCCATCCGCAGCTCCTTTGCGGCTGTGCCAGTCATCTTCGTGCTTGCCATCGCAGTGTTTTTTCCGCCTCATCGACACACACGACAGCAAAATAATCGCGTCATCCGCGTGGCCAAAGTCGACGTCATGCTCACAGACGTGTTCATCAACACGGCGGTCACACTCGCCTTATTCATCTCTCGCAAAGCGTATCTGCGCCGCAAGCTGTTAAAAGCACTTGGTGAGACCCTTAAAACGATCCGCTGTGTTGTCATTCGAGCCAAGCTGCAGCTAAAGCCTCAATCCTCGGCCGCCGATATACCACCGCCGCCTTCCGGCAACAAGGAGAGCCACCAGCAACGGCTCAAGCTGGCCCCTATGACGATTTCGTCGGTCGACGTTCGGGATGTCGTGCTTGCTCGATTTGCACACTTATCAGCCCCAAAATCACGGTCCACGAGCATCGTGATGTACGCGTGCGGCGTGATCGGAGCAGTATCGACGCTCATCACTCGCCGTCCAGTCACCGTCGGCTTGCTAGTATCAGGAGAGGATGTGGCCATCGCGTCCGCCGCATTCATCTCAACACTCCTGTTCTTTTGCAGCTTTGCTGCCAGTTTTCATCGCACGCTCGCCAAGTCACTGCTGCGCAGCTTCGACTTCCTCTTTTCGTCCATGCAGTTCGCGCTGTCGATGCTGCTGGTCTCCGATATGATGCAGTGGGACTTCCGCTTCATGGGCGCCTTGGCCTGGCTGCAGTGGTTCCATCTCGCCCTCTTCTTCGACGCCTTGACGCCACCGATCAAAAAGAATCTCCGCTTCCAAAAGATTCTCTTCCTTCCTGTCGTGGTCGCCACGCTGGCTGGCATCGTCTTCATCATCTACGAGTTCTTCTTCACTGACAGCGCAGGGTACATCGTCAACCGAACGCTGTTGTCGTTCGTCGTCCATGGGTACGCTGTCGAAGTGCGAACCAAGAGCCTGCTCACAATCGCCTTACCACCGTGCTGCTGTGGAGCTGCTGACTGGTGCTGGGAGGTCGCCGTGTGCCCCGAGGGCGGTCTCATATTCATCCGTGGCTATCTCGAGTACTACACGCCATTGCCAATGTTCCCGCCTCTAGTAACGCCGCACATCCACTCGACTCGTCCGTCCCCGAAGATCTTTTCTACCTCGGCCGCCAGACAAACGTCGAGCTAATTGATCTTGCCACCCCCACCGGCGCCTGCCCCTCGGAACTCTGCGTCTTCATCCACGTGCCGGCTTCACGCTGGGCGAGATCATCTCCTGGATATGCATGGGATGTCGAGAACTGTCGAGCACGCAGTGTTCAGAATCTCACCATTGATGTTTAGCGTCGTCTACGTCAGTGTCATACACTCGCCATAGGAACTTGATCGTACTAGCCGCTCCGTAGAACGAAGAGCTCGTGTGGGTCTGGTAAGTCGATCTGCGTCTCGCGCTCTTGGATCGTTCTGTACGCCGCTTCGAGGGTGGAGATAGCATCATGAAGTGATTCTGTTGACGCAGTGAGCTCTACGATGCGGAGACGGATCGCCTGCCACAGCAGCTGCTCTGTCTTGGAGCCAGAGCCTACCCGTGTCTTGAGGGCATGCAGCGTGCCGGAAATTGCGATCCCACACTGCTTGAGGACCGACTCGGACTCGACTTCAAACAGCAAGTCGAATAGACTCGAAGCCCCAGTCGCGCACGTGTGAAGACTGAAGAAACCGGACGCGGAGAGGATTTCGACAGCGTCAATGCTGACCACCGCGACTTCTTCCAGCAGCTCAAGCTCAATTGCATCATCACCATCGTCGAGATCCACTGCTCCGGCCTTCGTGCCGACCAACTGAGACAACTGGAGCTTCTCGCCATCGCTCGAGAGCCGCAGCTGAACGAGCAGCGAGTCGTCTGTTGGCTCTTGGATACTTGAGCAAGTCGTTCGCACCCAGATGCCTCGCTTCAGCATCTTCAGTGCCGCTTCGTACTCGGTCTGCATTCCCGCGATGCGTTGTTGCAACGACTGCGTTCTACTGTCAGTCTCTTGCTGTCAGGGCATAGCAGAGTGAGTCAGTAGGTGCAATCTCCATTCATTCAGCGGCCAAACGACCACCTTACCGCCTGTGATCCTGATGTTGGTATTTGGAGCAGCTCCTATTGACACCAATCAAAATTGTTAGGCACAAACCCAAGAACCCCATCGACTTGCCTGTACTCACGAAGAACAGCTCTTGCGCCTTTCGAGGATGCAGGGGAAGTCGCGGCAATGGCGGTGGCGCGTAGCTCTCCTTTCTTTCGTCATCGTGTTGGTTTGAATCGTCCGCCATACTTCCCGTCGTGTGGGCGGGACGATGTGCCTCTTCCAAGTTTGGATGATAGCGACTCTTCGTCAGTTGGCTGGATCTTGCCGTGTCGACAGCACGATGACAACGGAGAAGGAGAAGGAGAAACCGGAGGAGGATCCACTCGAGTCACTGGAACCGCTCCGCCAGAGAATCCGGTAAGCTGTGTCATCGTGCTTGTTTGGTGCTTGTCATCTCACTCTGACGTTGTGGGCCTTTCGCGAAGCCGGGTCTGTGCACAGGACCAGTTCACGTGGGAGCAATCGTGGAAGGTATCTTCTAGGACCTGTGTTCTCTGTCTCGCTGTGTTGTACGTTGCAGCTCATGTGCTGGATCACTTGGCTTGCAGTCCGTCCTGTCCGATGTGAACCAAGTCCGGCGTGGCTTGCTGCTGCCTGATGTCTTCCAGCAAACGCTCGAGCTCAACGAGATCAGGCTGACGAAGAAGGCACTGCAGGCACTGGTCGAGCAATTCCAGCAGCCCAATGGAGCTGTCCAAGCCCACAAGTTCCTGCAGTGGATCGATTTCAGTCGCCCCACCGACCACATCGACCCGGAACTCGCCTTTGCGCGTCTGCCGCAACCGTATCGACGAATCGTCAAGGTCTTGGAGCAAGACATCCTCGATGCTGCGTGGGACAAGATCAAGGCAACGAGCACCAAGTTCAAGGCAGAGACGTCGGCAGCTTTATCGGCTCGTTCTGCGCGAGCCAGTCTTCTTTCGCTGCAGCCGAATGGCGATGCTGCTGGTAGTCTGAATGACTACAGCCTTGCGAAGAAACGCTGCTGCAAGACCTTCAAAGAGCTGCCGATGCCGACACCCGAAGCCACAAACAGCGCGTTGAAGATGATGAAGAAACACTGGAAGCTTCCGTTTCTTGTGGTCGTGTGGAAGAGCGAGAACGAGGATGCGGCTGAGCCATTGCTGCTGCAGCTCATGGACACGCAAGTGCAGGCGGTGTTGGTCAGCGTACCCATCGGAATGTCGTCGGTAACCCCTGGAGCAGCCTCCGACAGCTCAAATAGCAGCAGAGACGTTCATGTTGTCGGCATGACCCAGCTCATCTGTCGAGAGGGAGAGTTGGCCGGTGGTGACTGCATCGTCGTTGTCGCTTTGCATCTTCGCATTGCCCCCAAGCGTGTCGAAGACTCGCCTGAGGGCATCACTGCCTCAGCAGTATCATCAGTGGCGGTGTACGAGTTCACGATTCCATCGCATGGAAAAGTAGAGCGACTGCCGAGCACTCGCCTTGTCTCAAGCACTGTGTACGACGAAGCCACTGTGACGGCGCTTGAAATATCCAACGATGCATCCCTTCTCGCTGTGTCGACGGGCAAAGGTGAGACTCTCGTGTACACGCTGCCACCACCGCCGCTGGAATCGTCTCAGGAGGCCTCGGATGCAACAGTTGACACGCAACAACCACAGCCACTGCAGTTGCTAGCGACCATGGCTGTCCAGTCGCCCGTGACCGCTGTATACTTTCTCGCAGCGCCGGCGACGACTTTTCATCAGGA
>JAADVL010000063.1:0-72096 GCA_023334995.1 Pythium sukuiense | reverse complement strand
CCCCCCCCCCCGCTCCAACGTCCAATGCCTGGGTAGGTAGAGCGATTCGGGTTGATGTGACCCCTCACAGACAATATGACATGGCAAGAACGTGTGGTGCTCATGGGCAGCTCACACGTCGCGAAAACGCTGTTTGGATCGACGCGATCTTCCATGAACAGACGCGGCGCTTCGTGTACCACATTGGTTTGAAAGCTTTCTCCATCCGCTAGGCGACTCTCGGGAACAGGCGCCTTTTAGGAAGCCTCCAAGGGCTGGATTCGTCCCGGCGATCAGAGCAAGACTGTGGCTCTGGCATTTTGGGTGTGGAGCTCACTTCGCGAATCGCTGCTATCGGAAATCTCCCACTACTCACAGCCAAAACCCCTTTCTTGAGAGATGGTTCGTGTCGTAGCCTTCGCTGCCATTGCCGGTGTACTTCTGGAGGCCGCTGCTGCCACTGATGCCGACTGCAAGGTCAGTGCGTGGACGGCTCAAGAGTGTGACACAGCGACGCACACGCAAGTATTCACCCGCACGGTTGTCACACAAGTGGAGGGCAAGGGTCGTGCTTGTGGTGCGCTTAAGGAGACGCGCTCATGCAAGCCAGTGGACTGCAAAGTGTCTGCGTGGTCGGCTTGGTCTGCCTGCCAGGCAGACGGCTACATCACTCGCATGCGCCAAGTGCTGAAGGACGCTCAGTTTGGCGGCCGTGAATGCCCGCCGACGGTCGATCGCGTGCTGTGTGGCGAGGCTGCCGAGCAGCGCCGTCTCGCGGGCGTCGTTGCGTTCCCATCGGGACTCAAGGCCCTCACGAACAGCGACACATTCCACATGGGTACTGTCCGCGTCGTCCAAGCTCGTGTCCAGAGTGACAAGCCCAAGTGGAACGGTGACAACGGCGCCTTCGGATCGACCTACTACACTGACTTTGAAGGCTCCTTCCGCGGTCTGCTCGACACGGTCAACACGGCGTCCGTCGAAGGCGCACTGATGTACGTGCAAGCCGAAGGCATCAATGAAGCCGTTCGTGGTGACACAGAGCGCTGCACCCGCAAGAACAAGATGAAGTACGTCGTGTTCTACGACGTCGTCCTCGCACAGACCAACGAGACTCTCGCTCTGTACGATGGCGAGTACGGCACGTACCTGGCCATGGACGGTGGCCAGTGCACGCCGACGAGCGGTACGGGCGACTCGGCCGTGTTTCCGGACGAGTGCTACCTGTTCAATGGCGACAAGACCCACGCGAACGTCGGGCCGTTCGTTGGAGGTGAAGCCCGTGACACTGATGAGCGAGCGCCGTACCCGAACACGTGGTGGTACTCGTTCCCCAACTCGTGTCCTCTCCAGAAATGGGGCACCGCCAAGACTGACACGTGCCGTAGCGCCACACGCACTGGTCTCTGTGCTTATGACACCAAGCCTGATGGTATTAAGTGCACCTTCAACTACCGCGTGCTCGGCTGGATCCCGCTGGATGACCTTGTCGGTATCACCAGCATGAAGAGCCCTACCACAGGAGCCACCTATGCAAACTTCTCTCAGTTCTGCACTGAAGGTGGCGTGGAGTTCAAGGGCACGACGAACAACACGTGGATCAGTGGCATCGACTTCTGGAAGAACCCTCGCGACAGCAGTGCGAACGCCGCCCGTGCCGACAAGCTGGTCACCATGTACAACAACGCGATCTCGGGCTCGGTGAGTTTGACGCAAGTGAGCGCTTCCGACTTCGTCAACTTTAAGCCTCTGCCCTCTATCTCAGAGCTGCGTGCTGCGAACCCTCCATGCTACAAGCACGTCAAGGCGTGTGCCTCCGCTCCGTTTGGCTGCAAACGCTCGCTCTACGGCCAGATCTGCACGGTGTGCACTGCGGCAGCGGACGAGTGTGTGAGTGCCCCAAGTGGCTTCACGTTCCCAACGCTAGCCAAGGCCACGCTCGCGCCGACCACAACGGCACCAACGCCAACGACTGCCACTACGACGACGCCATCGACGACGACTTCCTCCACAACGGAAGCTCCGTCTCCGACCACGACCAAGTCAGCTACGACCGACTCGAACACGGCCAAGTCAGCTGCGACTGCTGTCTCGGTTGTCAGCGCCACCACCGTTA
Organism: Pythium sukuiense; assembly: GCA_023334995.1. Lineage (NCBI taxonomy): Eukaryota > Oomycota > Peronosporomycetes > Pythiales > Pythiaceae > Pythium > Pythium sukuiense. The sequence goes on along the minus strand of JAADVL010000063.1, from coordinate 70,001 downwards.
CTGCTGTTACATTCGTGCTTACCTACCTTCTCTAACCGGGCATTGCTGCGTGAGGCTGCACACCCTCCATCCAGGCTGGACACGCTGTTCATATTGAGAGCGGGAGCCTCTCTCGTACCCATTTTGAACATTGGATCACTTGCCTTTCAAAATTTCCGCCTCCAGGTCTTCAGTTCTGTTTTACATTGGGCGGTGAAATTGTGGCGGGTAGCGAGAGTCACACGGGTAGTCTAGACCACACAGGCCGACTGGTGTTGAAGAGTGGATCTGGTCTCGAGTGTAGCCATCACGATTTCTACGATCAGTACCTCATGTTGAACACTCTATCATTTTATATCACAGTGATCGAAATTTTCAAAACGACTCTCTACCCAACTCTCGAATCCTATATTTGAATATAAAACATAAAACACTATAGCGAGACTGTAATTTTATAACTATCACCATCGAATTGCTAGCATGTCCCAGTCGGAAATGGTGGGGACGCCCGCCACTCAGCCATTGCGTCACGCTTTTCTCAGCTCATGTGTCCACGTACGTTCGCCTTTTGGACACGCTCAAGTCTCTGTGGAGACGCGGAGGTGGAAGAGTAGAGTCATGAGTGTGGGCGATGTAATCCTGAGTGGACGCCTCACCACTGGTCATTCTCAAACTTGCTCGGCTCCACCACCAGCTCAACTCCACTCTCACGCTAGCTAACTTCAGCATGAAGGTCTTCGCCCACCTTATCGCTGCCACTCTTGGCTCCTCCGTGGCCATGGCTGCGACTGTCGAGTTCCCATCGGGGCTCAAGAACCTCACCAACACCGACAGCTACCACATGAAGACTGTGCGTGTCGTGCAGGCACGTGTGCAGAGCGACAAGCCCAAGTGGAACGCAGACAACGGCGTCTTCGTCTCCACGTACTACGACGAGTTTGACGAAGCCTTCCGTGGTCTCCTTGATACCGTCAACACCGCATCGGTCGAAGGCGCGCTGATGTACGTCCAGGCTGAAGGTATCAACTACGCCACACAGAGCACGAAGTGCCAGCGCAAGAACAACATGAAGTACGTCGTGTTCTACGACATGGTCATCACGCAGACGAACGAGACGCTCGCGCTGTACAGCGGCGAGTACGGCACGTACCTTGCCATGGACGGCGGCCAGTGTACGGCTACGTCCGGCTCGGGAGACTCTGCTGTCTTTCCACAGGAGTGCTACTACTTCAACGGCACGAACGGTCAGCCAAACGTCGGCCCATTCGTCGGTGGCGAAGCCCGTGACACTGACCCCCGCGCGCCATACCCCGACACTTGGTGGTTCTCGTTCCCCAACACTTGTCCTCTCCAGAAGTGGGCGGACAAGACGGACTCGTGCCGTAGCACCACGCGCGGTGGCCTCTGTGACTTCGACACCAAGCCTGACGGTATCAAGTGCACGTACAACTACCGTGTGCTGGGCTGGATGCCCATCGACGACCTCGTCGGCATCACGAGCATGGAGAACAAGTCTACGGGGGCCACGTACTCCAACTTTTCCGAGTTCTGCAATGACGGCGGCGTCGAGTTCAACGCTACGACCAACGGCTCGTGGCTCAGCGGCATCGACTTCTGGAAGAACCCTCAGGATGAAGACGCCAACTCTGCCCGTGCCACCAAGCTTGTGAGTCTGTACAACAGCGCCGTGGCTGGTACTGGCAACACGACGCTCACGCAGGTTACGGCCTCGGACCTGGCCAACTTCCAGGCCCTGCCTACGGTCGCAGAGCTTCGCGCGGAGAACCCACCATGCTACAACAACGTCGCCGAGTGTGCCACGGCCACGAACGGCTGCAAGCGTTCGCTCTACGGTCAGATCTGTACTGTATGCTCGGCCAAGGCCGACGATTGCGTGGTCGCACCCAGCGGCTTCACGTTCCCGACGCTGACCAAGGCAACGGCCTCACCATCGGCGTCGTCGTCCTCGCCGTCCACGTCGACGACCTCCTCGCCATCGACGTCGTCCTCCAACAGCGGCACCACGTCCGCAGCCTCCACCATCACGACGCTCAGCTACGCTGCTACCGTAGCTGCCTTTGCCGCGAGCTACATGCTCTAGAGAACCCGCTCAATCTCCCCCCTTACATTCTCGTGGGTTAAATCATGAAGCACAGTAGTTTTGCCCGTTGCCTTTCTAACGCGTTGTTCGTCTTCATGCTTCGTGGTCGGTAGAACGACCGGTTGCCTCTATCAATGCATACTCTACCAAATGAAATGTCACACTGGTTGAAGAACCGCTTGTTTGCCTTTCAAACAGACCCGATAAGTGAGGAGCTACAAACTGCATAAATTAATATTTGTTTTCGCCCCACAAGAGCCGCACACATACACTCCTCGGAGACCATCAGTCTCTGCTTATGGATTGGCTCCTGTCTTGTTGGAGCCCGTCGAAGTCTCTCCACATCCGACAGCTCACGATCATCATCACACACAGCCCACGCGCACCATCATGCTCACGGCCCAGCGGCTTCTACTGAAGACGGCGCTGCGGCAGCAGGCGTCGGCCGCGTCGATCTTCGCGGTCGCGCCGCGCGTATTCCAGTCGCCTCTGTCGACGCTCGCGATCCGCAAGCCGGCGACGAGCTCCATGGCATTGACACGACGACCGCCAATGCTCTGGTCCAAGCCTTGCACACGCACGGCAGCGTCGTCAACCAAGTCCGGCTCGTCGCCAGCGACGTCGTCGTCCTCCATGTCGGCCTCCTCGTCGGCGTCGAAGAGCGCGGCCGAACGCCGCCAGGAGATGGTCGACAAGGGCAAGAGTAGCTGGGGCAAGCTCAAAGACCTGTGGCAGAAGTACGGCATGGTTGCCGTGGTCACCTACTTCTCCATGTACGGCGTCGTGCTGAGCTCGATCTACATCGCGATCGAGCAGGGATGGGTGAGCACGGCCAAGCCGGCGCCTCGGGAAGCCGGCAAGGAAGGCGAGGAGAACCCGGATTTCAACCTCGTGACGGCCACCAACAAGTGAGTACATTGATTGTCTGCGTCGTACGTGGTATTATTGCGTGGATACTGATGCTAGTGTCTGTTTGTGTGGTCATCTAATAGGGTGGTGACGATTGCGGAGAACCTCGGCATCGCCAAGTACATGGAACTGGAGCACGTCAACTCCAAGACCGGATCGTTCGTGATCGCGTGGGTCGCCACCAAGTTCACGGAGCCACTGCGACTGGCATTGACGCTTGCGATCACGCCACGCATTGCGCGACTTGTGGGTCGTGCTCCAAAGCTCATCAAGGTGCCAAAGGCCTAAGAGAAAGCGAAAAAAAAGTACGAGAAGAGAAGAGAAGAATGCGAAGCATGGACAAACACAGCACATACACACGCATATACGCCTCGTTGGCATCCACAATGCCTGCTCGCCTGACTGCAGAGCTTATTAGAGAGAAGCTTGGCGTTGGTGACTGCCACCGAGCCAAGGCGCGATAGAAAACCCAAAAGTTTTGAAATTATAGTGAGTCGAAAATCCGCGAGTGTCACTTCATTTCTCATCTACCCTGCGAGAAGAGCGCTTTCAACAACAGCGTGGCCCATTCGATACAGGGTTGGGTGGATATCTAACGCATGCAAGAGCAGTTGAAGCTCACAAGGGAGACCGTCGAGTTTGGAGAGACCGTCGCGACCTTTCGCGTCCGCGATGGCTCGCAATTTCTGTCTCACGTGATACGCCTCGATCCTAACAAACAGCATCATCGCGAGGGCAATTAGCCAAGGCGTAGCTCTTTACGTCGTCGGCTGTAGCCACGGAATCCGCTCCACTCGTGCTCAAAGTATCCCTGCTCTGCCCGACGCCGATGGCTCGGCATCTCTTCGTCGTCTCCGTCTTATAAACCCGAGCTCGTACTCCACATCGCAACAAGAATCCGGACGTAGCAGGACAACACCAGTGTACCGGTACTCGCGGCAATGAGCGGTTCTCCTCCGCCGTGGGTAGCAATCGAGTCGCTGTGGACTGAGCTGTCACTAATGACTTGTGTGTAAAATGCTCAGGCGAGGGCCTCCGCCAGGAGCTCCTCCCATGGGAGCGCCGCCCCGGGGTCCTCCACCAGGCGCACCCCCTGGATATCCACAAGCCCGCGGACCTTCTCCTGGGCGAGGCGCTCCTCCGATGGGTCCCCCACCAGGTTCGTTGATCACGCATTATGTTGTGTGCTTCATTCGAAGGTTTGATTCCGATTCTGTCTTCCAGGAGCTCCTCCAGGTCGGGGACCTCCTCCTGGAGCACCACCGGGTATGTCACCGGGACGAGGCCCGCCGCCTGGAGCTCCACCGGGAGCTCCTCCAGGAAGAGGGCCACCACCAGGTGCTCCACCAGGAATGCCCCCACCAGGACGTGGCCCTCCGCCAGGTACATGAAATTCGTGGGGCAATCTTCGCAAATGTTATCCTGATTCCCAGTGCTTTATGCACGTAGGAATGCCTCCAGGACGAGGACCTCCCCCAGGAATGCCACCGGGTATTCCATCAGCCGGTACGTGAGTTACATGAGCCTTCTCCGATATTAATCGGCATTAACGCGCCTGCCTTCGTCGTTGATTTCCAGGCCCACCAGGTAATTCTGAGGTCCTCATGGAGGTGTTCGCTGCAGTGACTCACCTGAATTGTGTTGTGAAGGCGGTCCTCCACGCGGTCCTCCTCCAGGTGGTCCACCAGGGGCGCCTCCTGGCTTCCGAGGTCCTACTGGGGTTCCTCCTGGTGGCCCGCCAGGCTCTCCAGCGCGAGGTCCTCCAGGGATGCCTCCAGGAATGCCTCCCAGAGGCCCGCCTGGGGCTCCTCCTGGCATGCCACCAGGCATGCCACCGGGAATGCCACCACGAGGTCTTCCTCCTGGGATGCCACCAGGTTTGCCCCCTCGAGGGCCACCGGGTGCTCCTCCAGGAATACCACCGAGAGGTCCACCCGGAATGCAACAAGGAGGACCTCCTGGAATGCAGCAAGGAACTCCCCCAGGGATGCCACCAGGTATGCCTCCTCGTGGTCTTCCTGGTGCTCCTCCAGGGATGCCTCCTCGTGGTCCTCCAGGAGGTCCACCAGGGATGCCTCCAGGTATGCCACCAAGAGGGCCGCCTGGGATGCCAGCCGGTCCGCCAGGAATGCCACCACGCGGTCCTCCAGGAGGTCCTCCAGGAATGCCTCCCCGCGGACCACCAGGTAAGTCATCATCTTTTGCCGCCACTCCCAGAAAATGGTACGCTAGATCTCACTTATTGTCTTCAGGAGCTCCCCCGTCGCGAGGGCCTCCTCGTCCGATGATGCAAGGTCCACTTGCTGATTTGCTTGAGGTTCTCTCTTTTTGTTCATTTGCTGACTGCCGATCCTGTCGTGTATCGATCAGAATCATTGCCCGGTTCGATCGACGACTCTGGATGTAAGTGCATTCTCTTCAGGCTCATTGTAGATCGCAGTAGGATGACTCTTTTGATATTGTTTCTGTAGCTGCTCCTCCGGGTCCTCCAGGCCCTCCACGTGGACCACCAGGGTTTCCACCGCGAGGACCACCAGGAGCTCCTCCGGGGCCACCACGCGGACCTCCTGGTAGGCTGATTGCATCTCATGACGACCCATTTAAACTGTTCTCACATCATGTTTTGAACCACTTTGCTCAGGAATGCCACCGCGTGGACCCCCAGGACCTCCAGGAGGACCGCCGGGAATGGCTCCTCCTGGTGGAGGCGCCTTCGCTCGGTTTGGAAAACTGTCGGTCAAGGTGCTTCGTGCTCTGGACTTGAAGAAGCTTGGTATGATGGACACTGCCGATCCGTACATCAAGCTCACGATCGGCACGCAAACCTACCAAACCAAAGTCCAAGAGAAAGGTGGCAAGAACCCCGAATTCAACGAGACGTTCGAGTTCAGCATCTCGACGGAGAAGGAGATGGTCATCGAGGTCTTCGACAAGGAAGCCAACGGCAAAGACCGGTTCATGGCCCACACCAAGGTGGATATCGTCAGCTGGATCGCCAAAGGGGGATTTGAAGGCGATATCGAACTGCAGGACGCAGACAATCAGCCTGGCGGTAAGCTGTCGGTTGTCTCCAAGTTTGCCAAGCCAACGGCACCGACTCCGGGTGCTGGGCCTGTGAAGGCGCCGCCCCAAGCACCGTCTATTCTTTCTGGACCAGCCGTGAATCCGCTGCCACCAGGAGCAAACGCGATGACGATTCCCGGGGCGCCTCCAATGGCACCATCGGAGCCACCGCGGGATCCAAACGGCAAATTCACGGACAAAGAGATATGGGAGGCGTTCCAGGCATTCGATCTGGACCACAACAACTACGTCGGTGCGGCCGAGATCCGCCACGTTCTCATCAATATCGGCGAATCGCCGACAGATGAGGAGGTCGATGAGATGATCAAGATGGTGGACAAGGATGGCGATGGTCAAGTCAGCTTCGATGAATTTTACGCCATGGTGACGAAGGGCAAGCAGCCACCTCCGGGTCTCGGTGTGCCTGCAGCAGAGCGAGCAACTGGAGCTCCTGGTGCTGGAGCTGGCAGCTCAGCCGCTGCTGGAGCGCAAGCTATCCAACTGCGTAATGAACGCAAGGTCGCACTGGAAGAGTTTGCACGCGACAATGGTATCAAGCCCGAGTCGGTCAAAAAGGCCTACAAGCGCTTCCAGGCCACGGACAAGGATGGCTCGGGACAGATCGACTACTCCGAGTTCTGCGAGGTCATGCAAGTCGACCCGTCGCCACAATGCGAGAAGGTGTTCCAGCTCTTTGACATGGACAAGACCGGCCGTATCGATGTCCGCGAGTTCATGATCGCGTTGTCCAACTTCTCGGGTGCCGAAAAGGAAGAGAAACTCAAGTTCGCGTTCATGGTGTTCGACGAAGACGGCAACGGCGTAATCACGCGACAAGAGCTCATGAAGATCCTCAAGGCCAACCACATGGCCACAAACGAAGCCGAGGTCGCGCGCAAGGCCGACACGATCATGTCCCAGGGCGACAAGGACGGCGACGGCGTCATCTCGTTCGACGAGTTCTCGATCGTCAGCAAGAAGTTCCCCAATATTTTATTCCCGGCATACACGCTGTCGACGACAAAAGACTGACCGGACACCAGCGACACTCCGAGACAATAGTATTCCCTCTTTCCACAGTCTCTTGGTGCGTTTCCTCCTCCCTCTCCTCCAACACCGAGTCGGAAAGTGTAGCCATCTTGAGGATACTCGAAGGTACAGACCCTTAGTTTGGGTACTTTGCAAGTATTTAAATTGGGTATCCCTTTCAAATCAGAAGGTCCAGCTAAGAAACCGTCACCAAGAAGAAGAAGAAGAAGAAGAAGACACTGACGATGTCGCTCGCTGCGCCGCCACCCGCGCGCCTCAAGGCCCGCACCGAGTTCTCTATCACGCTCGAGGTTCTGCCACCCGACGCGCCAGTGTCGTTCTACCGATATGAGTACCGTGAGGCATGCGAGAAATCATGGGCCAAGGCACGTCGAATTGATACCAAGCCAGGCGACAAGGAGGTCTTGCTGGACGACCTGAACCCCACGAGCACGTACGAGATCCGCATTTACGCTGTGAGCAAGCTTAATGGTCAGGAGGACCAAGTCTCCAAGCCCAGCGAAGTCGCGGCGGTGGATACGGAGGTGCCAGGCTGCACGCCGGAGCCCAAGTGTGCCATCCAGTAGAAGTCTCCATCGACCAGCGTTTTTCCCAAAAGCAGTATATGTCAACGCATCCACACCCACCTACCTGCCTAGCACTAGCCTACCTAATCTCTGTCTCTCTGTGTTTGTCACGCTGTGGGCTGGAGTCTACAGCGCACCCACGACGGCCTCCCACTCCTTCAGTCGCTCGTGAACAGCAGTCGTCACCGTGGTGTCACCGTCGCCCGAGGAGCTGAACGCCACCAGCCAGTTCGTGGCGTTATCCTGGCTAGGCTTGGGTTGCTGCTGCCACCATTGGGTGAGCTTCTCACGGCCATATACAGTGTCATAACGCGACAAGAGAGCACTCAGGATCTCCGTGGCGTCGTCGGATTCGAGGAGGTGCATGGGGGCGTCGTGGAGCCACGCGAGCGTCAGGCATTCCGACTTTTCAAACAGAGCGACCCACAGCTCGGCAAAGTTGTGGGCGAGACGAGGCACGTCCACGCGGTAGTCCTCGTAGTCGAGTAACGCCGACTCGAACGCCCACTCCAAGTCCTCGGTGCTGACATCGTCGCTTCGCTCCGTCGCTAGGCGAGACAGCAGACTGGCGACCTCGACGCGAGTCGATTGCTTTTCATCCAGACTGAACATGATGCACACGTGGACGAAGTGACGCCACACGAATGAAGCCGACGAGCTGGATGGGACCAGTTCGGTCACGCAGAGCACGACTTCGTCGAGGTCCTTGACTGAGAGATACTCGACGAGCGTGCTCTTCAGCTTAGCTTCGACCTCGGGGTCGAGCTCTTCTTCCTCCTCCTCGTCGACTTCATCTTCGTGCTCCCGCTCAGCACCAAAGTACACACCGAGGTCGTGTTCTTCGACGTAAGAGGCGATCGCGGCTTCGTTGCGACGCTTGGACGGAGGCATAACGGAGCTCGGCGCGATCTCTTCGTCAGCGACCATTCGGATAACCGTGCGCTCGTCACTGTCAGCCTCAATCACAGGCAAAACCTCAGCAAAGACTAGTGCTGCCAAGCCGCAGTCAAGAAGCCCGTGGAGGGCCTTGGACACCATCCACGACAGCCCAAAGCAGCCTGCTGCGATCAGCCGGCCGAACAATTGCGCCGAATACAGGTGCACCAGTGGGATATCGATCTTGATGTCTTCCAGAAACTCGATCACGTTGATGAGCGCAAGCTGGATTGACGTCGCATCAATTGCGCGGCGCTCGTACAGCTTGACGAGCAGGTCCACGACATCGTGGCGCTCTTGTTCCTTGCCTTCCAACGCCCGGTTCACAATATATTCCGCAAAGTCAGGCAGCACCTGCACAGGAAGCTCACGAACGCAAGTCGTGGCCTCCTCGATATCATGGATTGATCCGAATTCTTGGATGATGCTCTTGATACGGGTCTTCACCTTGGCAGGATCACTGTAGTCGACTGCATCATCCGACTTGCCATTTGGAGCATCATGTGCCTCTCCGTTTCGTGGGGACGTCGCCTTCACATCAGGAAGCGTGTCTTTTCGAACCAACAGGTTGGAACTCTCTTTTGCGAGCTGAGCACTGGACACCTGTGACTTGAGACGACGCGACTTCAGGTCGTCGTGTTGGGCATTCTTGCCTTGCGACTGCAGCTTCTGCGCCTCACGACGGACTTCGTCGAGAGTCTTCTGCTGCATCTCCTTGCGTCGTGGCTCCCACAAGTGATCACGCATCTCCAAAATGTCCTTGAGCAGGAATCGCGCACGTGAAGGTAGCTCCTTGTCGTCTGAGAGCTGGACCAGTCGAAGAATCACGATGCGCATGATCATCTGCGTCTTGGGCTGGTCGTACTTCTTGCCCACCGTCGCGAGCAGCTTACACAGCGCCTCGACGTCTTCTTCATCTGGAAGCCGCACGTCTTGTCCAGCCAAATGATCGTCACCTCCTGTCTTTACCAGTTCGAGACCGAGCAAGTGGAATAGACACGCCTGCACGACCGATTGCTGCAGAAGTAATGAACCAAAACGTGAGCACCAATAAACAGAGAGTATGTGACGATGTGCAGGTTACGTACGTTGAGGAGATCCGCCTTGAACAGCTCACCGATGAATCGGATATTGCCAAGCATAAGACGCTTTGCTCTCATCGCATTCTGGTTCAGCACACACAAGAGCGTCAATATACTGCGACATTGGTATGTAGATACCATCGCTCGTCAACGCACCAGTTCCTTCTGTCGAGTATCCAAATCAGGGTTTTCGTTGTTGGCTGCCTGAGTCTTGTTCTATCAAGTGGGAATGTTCAATCAGTCGATCAGCCATAGGTTGTTAGCACAAAAACCATCCATGATACGTACGAATCGTTCGAACTCAAACTGGCATCGCGTCACGAGCAGGCGCTTGAAAGTTGTTTGCTTTGCGCCGGCTTCTACTGCAGCTACCACAGACTCATACTCGCCCAGCATGGGCTCGTCTTCCGTCAGCGCTTCCAGCGATTTTTCTGTAGCGACAACTCTTTGTCAGACTCAGTCATTCGCACTGATTCAACCGATTTAATCACGTACTTCGGTAGTAGAACTGGTTCTTGGCCACTTCGACGACAGCGACGAGGTCTGTGCTAGTCGCGAAAAGCTTTGCCTTGGAGATGTCTGACAAGAGCACAATATTCTTGGTGAGGTACACTGCGAGAAGAAACAAATGACAGGTTGCCAAACCTTTTTCAGTCGTTTCCGTCGTCTCACTCGATGCCACCGCTTCAATGCACTCGTTCACACTAAGACACGATTGAGTTAGCTGCTGCTTCCATGATGCGAGTCATCATCTTGACTCACCTCGAGAGGGGACCGATGAATCCAGCAGTATCGGCCGGATCGACCGCAGTCCACATGAACACCTACACAACATTAAGCGTGAGATCGATGAACTCTTGTCAGCACGCAAGAAAAACTTTTTACATACCCCAGGTTTGACGGTGCTTTCAACAGCACGAAGAAAACTCCACATTTTCGTTGACGTTCGCACGTGGAACTCCTTGCACAAGTCTGAGTATACATCCGCGAAACTCGGCTCCTGTATAGCCTTCTCCATGATCACAGTGATGATCGATCTAGTATCCAACATACGAAAACATGAGCGTTAGAATTGATTCAGCGGACACAGTCAACCCATCCCACGACGTACCGTAGAAGCTCCATGCTGTTGATATCTGTCTTGCACAGCTCCTCCGTCAGCTTGGCGAACTTCTCACGTGTGAGCTTGTTGAGCACACTCTTAATATGGCTCAGTGTTGCCTCCAGAGCAGACAGATCTGCCTTCTTTGGTACCCATCGGTTTTCAGAAACCTGCAAAGGCTCGATTGGCCCATCGTACAGCGGTGGCGGCGGTGGTCCACCACGGCCACGGCCACTCGCTGGTCGCTGTTTGTCGTTCTTGAATGACTTGCCTCCGCCACGACCACCTTGTGCGGACCCGGAAGCCCCTCTAACCAAGCCCCCACGCTTGCTACCTCCACGACGGGGGGTACTCTCGACGCGACGCGATGATGAGCCGCCTGCATTTGCCAATGGGCGACCGGGTGGGCGAATCTCAATGACTTCAACAAGAGTCATGTCTCGAAGGTCCGAAGGAGGCTTCACTGGAGTCGTCGGCTTCAAGTTGCGTAGCTCGAGAAGACTATAGGTAACCTTGTTCACCACTTGTTTCGGTACTGCTTCACGTCGTGAGGCCAGAGATTGTCGGAGCGATGAAACCACTGGATTCTCCACTCGACGGGCTTGCTCGCGCTTCTCCTCCTCCCTCTGAATCTTTGCGAAGTGTTCGTGCGCGCGAGCTTCCTTGTCGGATTGTGCAGCTGATGGTGCACGGTCGCCAACTCGCGAAAGAATACTTGAGGTTCGTGGTTCAGACCGGAGACTTCCACTCGAAGCGTCGTCGCGCGCTGAAGCAGCAATACTACCGAGAAGCGATGACTTTCCAGCGGATAGCGACGACGAAACACTGCGTTCAGCGTTTCTTGCCTCCATTCGCGCCTTCAGTCGTTCAGCTGCGAGTCGCTTCCGTTCCTGGTCGTCGATCTCTTCCTGGTCTTTCGATTGGCCGTCTCCATTCACAGCGGTAGCCAACGATGACTTGAATGGCGGCGAGTCTTTAGCCGACGTGGAGAGCGAGGACTTGAATGCTGGTGGCTCCTTCGCTGAAGCCGTGAGGGACGAAGTAAAAGGCTTCGCACCAACGGAGCCAGCCAGAGAAGACTTGAAAGGCGGCTGAGCAGTCCGGGGTGTTGGCCCAGATTCTCGCTCGGTCGAAGACCGAAGAGACGACTTGAATCCAGTCGATGCACCAGATGCAGCTGCACTGGCATATCGAACATCCTGTGCACTCTTGACCAGTGGCTTCGTTGCCGTGATCGGCGTTGGCGTCTTCCTGGCGTCATGACTCAGCAAACTACTGCTGCTGAGAGTCGAGCCTCGCAAGGGCGCTGCCGGGCTGGATGGGTTGTAGCTGCTGGTGGCGGAGTGATCACTCGTCGACCGATCCAAGCGTCGAACCGGTGGCGGTGGCGGTCGGTCGTCCTTGTATCTGGAACTGAACGAACCGCGATCCTCACGCCGTCCGTCATCAACCGAACGACGCGAGTTGTAGCGGTCACTCGCGGGCCGTGGCTTCGAGTCGTAACGGGAACTCGCTGTACTACGCACCGATCGCACTGATTGCACTGACTGCACCGACTGCACCGAACGCTCCGATGCATCGCTCTCCATGCTGTCCGTTCGGCCACGAGCCAATCTCGCAGCAGTCAGCGGTGGCGTGAACGTCGAGCGGTCTGAACTCAGTCGACGGTCCCGAGACACCTCCACACGCCGGTAGGACTCTCCTCCTTCCGAGCGACGAAGCGACGATGAAGACGTCGAGTCACGACTCGCCGACCTGTTGTACGCCCCACGCCCGCCGTTGCTGCCTCCCTTCGAGTCTCCAACGTACCGATCGTCCGGTTTGTTGAGTGAACGCGTGAGGCTGCTCACGAAGGGCTTGGCTGGTGGCTCGTTACCGCTGTCCTTGCGCACCCATCGGCTCGTGCTGCTGGCAGTGCTCACGTTGCTCTCGATGGAGCCCGAGCGCTCGCCCCGCGTGCCTCTCGCCGACACGCCACTCGTCGTCATCGTCACGTGACGGCCCGTCGAGCCTTCATTCGCAGCACCGCCGCCTCGTCCTCCTGACGACTGTACCTTTCGCGGCGAGCGGCTTTGTCGCTCTCCTGCTCCGTTTCCACGGCCGCCACCACCACCACGCTTGGGCGATCCGCCACGGCCTGATCCTCCACGCTTGTGCTGCTGCTGCTGCGTTTCCTGGCTCGCCACGGAGCGTCCGCGGCGGTCGTCCGCCGCCTCCTCCTTCTTGCTTGTACTGCCATTGCCGTCGCCCTTCAGCGACTGCAACAACGACGACTTGAACGCCGGCTTCGCGTCATCTCCATTGCCATTACCGCTGCCATTGTCATCGGTCATCACGCTCTGTACACGTCGGTATTCCGTCTTCGCTGCTCCGCCGCGGCCTCCTGATATCACAGTGACAAACGTATCCATCATCGTCAGCCGACCATTCTTAGCCTCCTGGAAGCGCATGAGCGCCGCGATTTCGGCACAAAACAGACAGATAACGCATAGACCTACCACGCCGATTGCCGCCCGGAGTTCCATGCTGTCGCGTGTGATGGCCATCCATATAGCAAGCCGTTCGCGTCCACTTTCCACCACCGTCGTCGATGGGCTCGTTGACTTCGTTTCCTTCCTCCCCTTCACTTGTCACGAACCGCAACTTGCCTTCATACCGGTACACAAACCGGTATCCCAAAATCCAACCGGTTGACAAACCGGTATTCCGACTCAGTGTCTAGGGTTCGGTGGCGTCCGCCTCCAGTCGATTGGCGTCGCCTCTGGATCTGATGCGCGAGCGGGTACATTATTGGTGACCCGACCGGCCATCAACCGCAGGAATTCGCACTGAATGCTCCTTGGTGTGCGCCGCAGCTCCCGTGTGTGTACCCGCATCTCGTCATTATTGCATCGCCCTGCCGCCACTAGTGCCAATCTTGCAACCATGTCGACGAACTGGGCCGAGCAGGCTAAGCTGCTGCAGAACAAGCCGGCGCCGCCGGGCCACAAGATCATCCGCGAGGGCAATGGCGTCATGATCTTCCCGGAGCAGAACAAGGTCTTCTACAACAACGTGCAGGTGCTCAACCGCGACCTGTCTATCAACATGATCTCCGAGTTTGCGCGCACCCGCGCGCGCGAGCAGCTCGCGAAGAAGCAGAAGAAGGAGCACAACGAGAGCGACGGCGAGTTCGTGGCGAAGGAGTACACGGACGAAGAGATCGAGCAGCACCTCGTGGACAACGCTGAGAGCTCGGGCATCCGCATCTTCGAGGCGCTTTCGGCCTCGGGCCTGCGTTCGATCCGCTACTTCCAGCAGATCCCGGGTGTCAAGTCGATTGTCGTCAACGACATGGAGCCAGCCGCCGTCGCGTCCATCAAGCGCAACGTGCAGTTCAACGAGCTGCCGCTGGACCGTGTCATCCCGAACGCTGCCGATGCGACCGACGTCATGTACAACCACCGTAAGGAGAAGGACCAGTTCGACGTGATTGATCTCGACCCGTACGGATCGGCCTCGATCTTCCTCGACGGCGCCGTGCAGAGTGTCACAAACGGCGGTCTGCTCTGTGTGACGTGCACGGACATGGCTGTGCTGTCGGGCAAGAACCCAGAGGTGTGCTTCTCGCGCTACGGCTCGGTCCCGAACAAGGCCAACTACCTCCACGAAATGGCGCTGCGCATGGGTACGTTTGCGACTCTGTTGATAGGAAGTGGGTCGAATACTGACGTGTTGACATGTTTGCTGTTACAGTGCTGCAGTCCATTGAGTCGGCCGCAAACCGCTACCAGCGTCACATCGTGCCAATCGCGTCGTGTAGCATTGACTTCTATGTGCGTGTGTTCGTGCGTGTGTACAAGTCACCAGTCAACGTCAAGCAGGCGATGACCAAGCTCTCGTACATCTACCAGTGTGTCAACTGCGACAGTTTCCACTTGCAGAAGCTCGGTGTGCCTCACGGCAACACCTTCCACGCATCGCGTGGCCCTGTCGTGCCGCAGGAATGTGACCAGTGCGGCGGCAAGTTCAAGATGGCTGGCCCGATCTGGTCCGCTCCAATCCACGACCGTGACGTGGTCATGCGCATCCGTGACCGTGTCGCGAAGACGACAGATGAGTTCCCTACCAAGGAGCGACTACATGGTCTGCTGACGACGCTCTCGGAAGAGCTGGTGGATGCGCCACTGCACTACACGCTGCCTGGTCTGTCCAAGACGCTCCACTGCTCGAACCCACGAATGGACCAGCTCCAGGGTGCCATCCGCCACGCTGGTTACGAGGCGTCGCAGTTCCACAAGGTGCCGGATGCGATCAAGACGACCGCACCAAACGATGTCGTGTGGGACATCATGCGCTGCTGGGTCAAGAAGCACCCGCTCAACAAGAAACGCGAGGGCCAGGAGACGCCAGGCTCGCGTATCCTCGCGAAGGAGCCAAAGTTCGAAGCCAACTTCAACTCCAAGCGACCTGCGCAGCACGAAAAGCCGAAGGCGCTTCGTTTCCCAGGCAACCCAGAGCCAAACTGGGGGCCAAAGGCTCGTGCCGTCGGCAACAAGGTGAAGGCTGTTGCTGTTGAGCAGGCTACGCCGGAGGAGTCAGTAGAAACGATCGGCTCTGAACCGAACGGTGAGGACAAAATGGAATGAGTGGAATGAAGAGGCTGGAATATGTCGGCTCACACTGTTTTGCTTGATTAGATGTGGAGGAACCAGAGGCGAAGAAGGCCAAGACGGCTTGATAGACACGACCATAGACAGCAAATCACCACCCATCCCACTCGCAGCAGCATCGGCAGCCTCACCCGCTCCCCGTGCATCCTGTTTCGGTGTAGTACACGTGAAAATACAGACCTTTCATTCAAGAGTTTCTTACGATCCGTGGCCTCCCCCATTCTCGCCTCGCCAGACCTTGACCTTGAGTTCGTCGTACGTTAGCGGGTACTCTTCCTCCACGTTGTCCTTCTTCTTGAGCTCCTCGACCGACAGGTGTGGTGGCCGCAGTCCCGCGTATCTGTAAGGTTGCTCCTTCGCAAGCAGTGCTGCGATCGAGCGGCCATTCATCGGTTGCAGCGACTTGCCTTCGGGGCTACCTGCTCCCAGGTCAGGGACTGGGATGAAACTCAGTGGCGGAGGTAGCTGCCCTGCGGAAGAGCCGTGATCCTGACTCGTAGGCTGAGGTCGAGACTTCCCGCTGGAGACGTTTGTCGGAGAGCCTTGGGCACCAGCTAGCGGCTTCCCAGGACTCGTGTTTTGGTTGTTAGTCTCTGACTCCGATGACCCGATCGCTGGATCGACGCCGGCAGCAGCAGCTGCCTCTGCTCTCTTCGCCGCTATCTTGGCGCTGTACTTCTGCAGCACCGACACGACCTGGTCCTCAATATCGCCAAGGATCTTCTTCATGTCGCCGTCGTTGTGGATCTCTGGACAGTGGATTTCCGAGTGGAGAGTCAAGATCGCTGGCTTCAGCGCAGCAAGAAACCCTTGGAGCTCGTGGTTGGACTCCTCTTTGTGTTTTTTCTGGTCAACCGTCGCCTGGAGCTTGGATTTGAGCGTCTCGATGCGGTTCATACGCTGAACATCCACGGAGTCCTTGCGCTGCTTGAGTCTACAAACACCGCAAGGCATCAGAACTCTTCGGTTGCCCACACCCTGGTTTTCACGACAATCACTTCACATACTTGCCGATCTCTTCACGAAGCTTGGCGCTCACCAGTCGGTGGTTCTCGATGTCCTCTGCCAGTTGATTGACGTGCTGAATGCGCTCGAAATGTTCAAATTCCTGGCGGTTGAATGCCTCGATCATCTCCGAGACAGTGTGGGTGCCCGACACTTCTTGAATCTTCTCAATGAACGAGCGGTTCTCCTGGTATTTCGTCAGCAAAGCATCCGTCGCGATCTTTGCTTGGCCCGTCTTCCAGCGGCTTCGACTCACGCGCGACCGAAGAACGTTCTCCTGAGCAGCGCTCATATGTTTCATGAGCTCGTTGTCACTCAGGAACTTGTACTTGTCCACATCCGTGAGCTCCTCGGCGTCACGCTGCTGGAGTGCAATCTCCTTGAGCTCCTGCATGAGCACCGCAGCGCGCTGGTCACACTGCCGCTCCCAGTCGTCGCCTTCTTCACGCATATGTTCGATGTCTTTCTCGATTCCTGCGACTTCCTGGCGAAGCTTTTCCACTTCGTCCGTGAGCTTGGTCACCTTGCCTTGCTTGGCTAGCCCCTCGAGTGACATCTTGGTGAAAATGGCGTCCATACGGGCCCGCTCAGCACGCTGAGCGTCGATTGCGTCGCGCAACTTCCTGTTCACACCCAACCTCTCGTTCATCTTCACGACACGACGATCGACGTCGTGCTCCATCTTGCGGATCTTGCCCACAAGAACACTGTGGTTGTGGTCCAGAGCCGACAGCTCGTACAGCTTGCTCTTTTGGTGGGCGAGAGCCGACTCGCTGCGTTGGATGAGCCCATTCAGACGAGCGATTTCCTTGCGCTCCAGCTCTAGTCGGATCATAAAGTTGTTTCCCTGCAAGTACAAGTTGGAGAACTTCTCCGCCACGTCATCGTTGTAGTACGGGTCATCCCGCGTTACATAGTCATCAAAAGACAACTGCAATTACCAATAAGTAGCCGAGTCAGTTCCTTTCGATTCCTTCCATCCATGGGGTCTCTCTCACGTACCTCTTCTTCTAAGCGTCGGTTCTTCGCCTGCACGTCTTCGATCTTCTTTGCGTACTCAAGTAGCGTCGTGGAGAGCTGTCGCGCGTGGCGTTTTCCCTCATCCTTCTCCAGAACGAGCAGCTCCTGATCCAGCAGACTGCCCTGCTGCTTCTTCTTGATAGAGCTCTCAGATGCCGACTTGGCCAATTGCCCAATCTTCTTGGCTGGCTTCTTGGGGGTATCTCCCGATGACATGGCTTCTTCAGAATCAACAACAGCTTTCGTAGACACCTCCCGACCACGCGGGCGGTTGCGTTCCCGTTCCTTGGTATATTTGGCTTCTGAACCGAGTGCTCATGTCCAGAAAGACCAGCAACAAAAGAATCTCTGGCCTTCTCCCTCGTAGCAGTCGATCCACTAGAGGCTAGAGGCTGCTGATATCTACGCGATCGATAGGATCTGAACGTGGACGCGCCTTTCTCAAGGCAAGATACGAAGTGTGTGTACTTCCAGTGTATCCATCTCCAGCGAAGAGCTCCACATGGCTACATTTTTGCATCCATCAGAAACTGCACACAATGTGGACCACATCCATTTATCTATTATCTGATTGACTGAAAACAGGCAAAATTCAAATATTTCCACCAATCAAGAACGATCTCTCGAGTATTCTCTCTGCTTTCCGCGGATCGGACTTAGTCGGGAGCTTGTGCTCTGTGGGGACTGTCCCGCGTGACGAAGGCGCGGAAACGACAGTCAGCCCCCAAAGCGCGAGTGCTCTTGAAGCTGGCGGGAAGCGCTCTCTCGCCGCTTTCTACACGCCCGCGCCACCACCCCCTCTTCGTCCACGCACGCCACAACGCACCTCGTCGTGATCTCCGTGATCTCCTCTATCCATCCGTGTTGGTTCCAGCTTCCAGCAACCTCTACAAGTGATGGACCAAGCCGCCAAAGTGAAAGGAGTCTCGCCGTTGGGAAGCGGAAATGGACGCAACCGCAGCGTGAGTATGAACCACGCGACCGAGACGCCGCCAGCCAAGAAGCACCGAGCCTCAGATGACGAAAGCGAGGCCGCGGCGTCGAGTACTAGTGCGGATATCTGTGTGGGCCAGAAGGCCACGGCCGCGAGTCCGCACAACTGGAGTGAGAGTGGCGGCGTCGCCGAGGCCTCGACGGCCATGGCAGCCGCCACAATGGACCAGCAAGCCACGTCGGAGGACGGCACGCAGTCGCCTGCAGCCCCGGGTCGCGTGCCAGACTCGGACGCGTCATCGTCGTCGTCCTCGGGCTCGGCATCCTCGCCTTCGTCGTCCAGGTTGCAGAATGGACCGGACGGAGACCTCACGGAGGAGTCGTTCATGGCTTGGCTATTTGACCAGCGCGAGCAGGGCGTGGCGGCGAGCCAAATGCTGGATGTGCTGGGCCTGGGCGTGTCCGAGGGCGTCGCCGTGGACGACGACGAGCTCTGGAACGCCATCTTCTCCATGGGCATGCGGCTCATCCAGCCGTCGATCCCCGTGCGGCAGAAGATCGAGACCATCAACACGATCCAGGACGTCGTCGAGCTGCTCAAGAAGGCCCAGAAGATCGTCGTGCTCGCCGGTGCAGGCATCTCCGTGTCCTGTGGCATCCCGGACTTCCGGTCCGAGAACGGCATCTACAGCGTACGTAGCTCCCCACAACATAGAGCTCTGAAGCGTTGAGGTGACTGATGATTGGTATTTACAACTGTTTGAAGCGCCTCGCAGAGTACAACCTGCCGAACCCGCAGTGCATGTTTGACATCGAGTTCTTCCGGACAAATCCTCGGCCGTTCTTCGCCTTCGCCAAGGAGTTGTTCCCCAAGGCCGACGGCTTCACATTCGTGCCGTCACGGAGTCATTACTTCCTCAAGCTGCTGGAAGAAAAAGGAAAGCTGCTGCGGGTGTACAGCCAGAACATCGACATGCTCGAGCACGCCGCCGGGATCTCCCACGAACGCAGCATCCTGTGCCACGGCTCGTTCGCGACCGCGACCTGTCTGGCTTGCAACAAAACGTACCCGGGCGAGGCGATCCGAGAGGATGTGATGCAACAGCAAGTGCCGATGTGCAAGGCGTGCGGTGTCGAGAACGGAATCGTGAAGCCGGATATCGTGTTCTTTGGTGAATCGCTGCCGCGTCGCTTCCACGATCTGATCAAGGCTGACGAGAACGAAGCAGATCTCGTACTTGTCATGGGATCCTCACTGAAAGTCAATCCAGTACGCAGCCTGGTCGGTCGGATCCACAACAGCGCCCCGATGGTCCTGATCAATCGGTACGTGTTAGCTACTCGTAATGCAGTTCGGTCTCGTGTTGCGTTGCTGACCCTCTTCAATTGCTCTTACAGGGAGCCGGTTGGCCGACCACACAAGTTTGATGTCGAGTTGTTGGGGTACTCGGACGAGATTGTCGAAGAGCTGTGCCGGCATCTGGGCTGGGAGATCCCGACTCCCGATCCTGTTCTCCTGGGCCAGTCGAATTTGACGTTTGACTCATCGACTCTTTCCAAGTCGAAGGATCCGCTTCCGTTCGAGTTCGTTCCTCCGTCGCGACACATGTTCAGGGGGTCGAAAGCTGACAGCCCGTCGTCAAGCGAGGCTGAAGACAACGACGACTCCCCGGATAGCAGTAGCCAGGACGATGAAGACGGCATTGGAGGGCGTGCAACGCGTGAACCACTGGACGTGGGCATGGATGAGTCTGATGTGCGTGGTGCCAACGGCACCACAGATGAAGATGATGACCACGATCAGCTCATGGGAAGCGGCAGTGAGCTCCTTCGAAACAGCTCTTTTGAGGAAGACATGAGCACGGAAGACGGCGACATATAGACAACGCAGCTTCCCGCATTGGATTCGTATCAGTAGTGCACTGAAGCCGATCCCAAGCCAGCCACACTCACGCGTTGCCGGGGTTAGCGAGCCAGCACCGTCAGCAGCCGAGTCATCGAACCTGCCTGCTGTCGCCGCCGCCACCCCTTGTCCCCAAGCCACGCGTACATCTCACCCATCCATCCTCCAGCCAGTACCGTCTATCTCCTGTCTCTGTGAAGTCAATCCTCCACGATCCTCGTCAGCAAGCTACTCAAGAGGGTTACAACAAGTCGTCGACGGATCAGGTTTTGTTTCATCTACTGTATCTCCACCCACGGCAACGCCGTTGTTTATAGTCAGTCGAAGTTATGTGGAGGACACAATGAAAAAGCTTACTGTGACTGGATCGATGTCTGCTTCAGACCTCCTGGACGTGGAGCAGCACTGGACGCAACTGCCATGAGGTGGGCGTGCGTATGAGAGCCAGAAATCCCGACCTCATCAGCTTCGGCTTCTGCTGCTGCTTGAGCATGATCGCCAGTCGCTGCAGCGGCTCGCACGCACAGAACGCCACCCCACGGAAAGCGCCCTTGGGGCGATCGTACACCGCAGACGTCACGAAGCCCATCAGCTCCAGCTACAATGATGACACAATGAATGTCAGCTCACTGCCGTGTTTGTATCCACAGGACTCCACGAGCTCACCTCATCGCTAGCGTTGTCGGCTCGTTCCCAGTCTCGACCGCTCCACTTCGGGTCTTCAAGATACTTGCTGGCGTCGCTTGAAGTTGGAATGTAGATCTGTACCATCACACACAAGACCTGTCAGTTTTTCAACGACTGAATAACGCGGTTCAGATCCAGAAAACGCACCATAGAGCACGGCTCGACATTTCCACGACGAGGAAACGACAGCGCGACGCGAACGAGGGTGGGGATGGGGACAGGAATGACATCCTGAGCAGCACCTTCAGTTGCTGTTGAGTCCGAGAATGGGAATGGCTCCATGTAACTCGCTCCTCTCAAGACGCAGATCGATTCTGTAGCCTCCATCTCTTCATCACCGTCTTCGTTTGCTTCCACAGTCGTGTCATCCACGGCCATGCCCTCGGCGACTGGGTCGTCGTTGCCATCGGTACTGGAGCTCAGTCCTAGCAGTTCATTCCAATTTGGCTGGAACGGCGAGTCGACGCCCAGCTTCTCGAACGCGACACGCTTGGCTTTCGGCTTCTTTGCGTACTCACTCTCCTCGACGTCAGCAAGGCGCTGCCAGTACTCTCGGCCAGCTTCAGTATCAGGGAAGTCACGCGGAAACGAAGCCTCATGCACCACGGCCGATAAAGCCTCGTGCTCGTCCAATCCGATCACCATGGCTCCCTTGAACACCAGTGTGTTCAACAAG
This sequence comes from Pythium sukuiense, assembly GCA_023334995.1. Taxonomy (NCBI): domain Eukaryota; phylum Oomycota; class Peronosporomycetes; order Pythiales; family Pythiaceae; genus Pythium; species Pythium sukuiense. Next base: position 48,337 of record JAADVL010000063.1, on the reverse strand, counting down.
GCAGATGCGTGTGCGGGGCTCATCACCACGTCCCAGCCACTCGCATCCGCAAACGGTGATGACTGACGCACGAGAAGCAGTGGAACGCCAGCGTTCTCATGTCGTGCGTTAGATTGGCTGTTGACTTCGTGGTTCTTGCGGAAGCGGCGTCGGACGGCGTCACGGCCTGAAGCCGACCAGAGCACAGAGCACGGAGCCGATGGACTCTCCACAACGTCGTCGTCATCCTGCTCCAATTCCACATCCTGCTCCGTCGCATTAGCCGGCGGCGCGTACGGGTAAGTGAGCGAACCACCAGACGTGGACTCTTCCGTTGGCGTGGATGAAGACGTCCACTTGAGAAGAGCTTCTAGCTGAGCCAAGATCAGCCCCGAGTCTGGCTCCTCGGCATCGCCTGACAGCAGACTAGTACCAGACAACGGGCATCGAATATCAGACGATGGACACACAAGCGACGCGTTCGGCTCCTCCAACAACGAGAGCCCACTCGTCGATGCTGAGTCGTTTCTTGTCGAGCTAGCCCGCAGGCGCGGATCTTGGACGAGCAAAGAGTGGACGTGGCCCCTTGAGTTCTCGCGGTGGCTCAGCTCCTGTTGGAGCACCTTCAAGTTCGTCGCCGACGTCAAGTCGTTGATCACTGCGTCGGAAAAGCCATCGTCGTGGTCGGTAGTTGCCGTGGTGTAGCCGGCGCTTGGCGATGAATCTTCACACTTCTTCAAGACTTCCTCTAGCATGCTGTCGGCTCGCTTACCACGGAGCTGGAACCGCGCGAGGTGGCCTCGCCGGTCCAGGATCTCCACGGTCTCGTGCTCTTCATGCTCCGCCATGGCTTGTTGGCATGCAGCGGCGATCGCCGACGCCGCCTCCATGAACGCGGCCGGGTGGATCCACAGCCAGAGCTGCCGCTTGGCCATCGGGAAGCCTCCATCCTCCGTCGTCGGGGCCACAAACTCCCCGCCTTCTCCAGCAAAGTCATCCTTGGCAGGACGCCACATAAACGTCACTGGCGCGATAGCTCCCATGGGGAACTGGTCGGCGTGGTACAGCACACTGCGGCCTTCCTGCTGACCGGAGAGGAACTGGATGTCGTCGAACTCCGAGCCCGACGGGTCACACACGAGCTGCAGCGCCTCCACGATGAGCTGCGCGGGTCCACACAGCTCCAAGAGACCGTAGTACGACGCATCGTGGAGCGTAGCAGTCGTACGCAGTGCTGCAAGCGCCGCAGAGACGCTCTTGTCCTGACGGTGTTGCGCCAACACGTGGCCGTAGCGCTCGCTCATGCGCATGCGCTTGGCGTGCCATGCGTGCGTCGCCAGCCACTTGGGCGTCTCCAACGTCTCTCCATCCTCTTTATCTTCATCCGCAGGCGTCGTAGTCTTGCCCCACGCGTGCTCTTCCAGCAGCAGGTGCATACGACGGCGGTGCTTGCGGCAGCGCGGGCCCTGCTCCTTCTTGGCTCGCGCTTTCGCGGCCTTGTCCACCACGACAAGCGGCGGCGGCGCTCTCTCTAGATGGCCGCCTCGGCCCTTGCCCAGACGAATGAGCTCTTCCTCCTGCGGCTCACTCGCGACAGTGGGGACTCGCAGACGCCGTGGCATTTGGTGAGACTTGAACGCGTTCGCGCGGCGGCGGCGCTGGTTACGCTGCGTAGCCAGCTTGTCGTCGACCGTCGAGTACATGCGCTCATGGTGCGCGAGCTCGTGCAGCGCCTGTAGCTCGGGCGCGCGCGCCGTCGCGAAGTCCAGCACCTGCACGACCTGCGGACCCAAGCCAGCCATTTTCGGTCTCTATAGGCGGCAGATATGGTTACGGACGGAGGTTACACTTCGAAATGCGACGTGTTACCGTAAAACGTCAGAATACCGTTACTCAGGTATCGGCTCCGGTAATTATCAGATCCAGATTGCATACCTGGCTCGACCAGGCCACAATGGGGGAGGTGGGACCAAGGCTGCTCTTCTTGTATCTAGTGATGCATGGATTGCGTGGTTACAAGTCCTTTCGATTCGTGTGTGGGGATGCTGAGCGTTCTTCGGACGGGTCCTGTGCCCGTGAGGACTTTTTCCGAGCCCCATCGGCGTCCTGGGCTGACGGTATCCGTCCGGGTGGGGTGGTCTGGTTGCTGCTACTCGTCGGTTGATTGGCACTCGGGCTGTTGGAGCGATGGCCAGACATGAGGTTCATGAATTTGCGTGCACTGGAGGGCGTGCCGCCTTTTTTCCCTGGCGTCGCTGCGCCGCTGCTTTCTCTGGCTGAGCTACGCTTGCTCATGGGCGAGTCCAGTGCCTGTGGGTACGACTCGGGCTCTCGGCCTACGGACACAATGAGCTGAGGTCTTGCCTTCATAGGTGATGGCTGGGGTGACACAGGCAACGGAACGGTGGCACTCGCACTGGTGGAGCGGTTGGAGGCACCGAGACACGTCATGATGCGGACAGCGGCTTGCCACGTCTGGGTCTGGTCCGGGTTGCGAACGAGCCGAGCCAGCGAGCCAAGCAGAGCAGACGTCGGACGCCACGTCGCCTTTCGCTCACTCAGTTCGTTCATCAGCGACTCTACAAGCCACAGAGTTGCAGTCACGATTGCATTGTCGGGACTGGGAAGCTTGGCGGCGGCGTTCGTTTTCCTCTTGCCGTCTTCAACAGCCAAGATCTTGACGAGGATTTCGAAGCACGTCGTCACCATGCAGGCTGCGTTTTCACCCGAGACTTCAAATAGCTCGGAGATCAGTGCGTGAGCGAATTGCTGGGTGAGTGTCCGTGCACTAGTAGCACTCTGGTGCTCGATAGGCGACTCATCTTTGCGAACGAGAGTCCCAAGAATGGCTGCAAACGCCGCACCCATCCCCTCGCTTCCGACTGCGAGCCACGCGTACTGAAGATCAGTCGTCTGTTGAACTGGGTGCGGCTGCAACGTCATTGTAGGATAGGAAGACACGCCATTCTCGTTGTCGTTACCGTCGTTCGTGTCTTGGTTGTCTGTCATTCTCCCCATCACTGATGCTGGTGGCTTGCTGACTGTCGTCGCGATGATTGATGGGATCAGCAACATGGTGCAAATGACCAAGTGCTCCAGTGGATCTGCGTGGAAGACGGGGTTCTGAAGCAGCAAGAACTGCGAAACAACTTCGATGGTGAGGTGCTGCGCCTTGGTGCAGCCTCGATCCAGGGTCCACACCAACGTCCTTAGTACAGAGGCTTGGTCGTCGTTCCACTGCGGGGGCTTCTTGCTGAGGAGAACGTCTTGCAGCAACTCATTGGTAGCGAAGTGGGGCACTCGTAGGATCTCCACGAGCAGCTCCTGGATCGACAAGTGATATGTCAAGGCCTCACGCCTGGCGTGATTGAGCAGCGCCACGCAAACCCACAGAATCTGAGGGTACAACGAGAGCTTCTGTGACGGCATGCATGGCACCATGCTCTTCAGAGCCTCCAGTGTATCACAGATCACGGCACTTGCACATGCTGGATCACGGGTGTGCTCGCCCAACGCGTGATGCAGCAAATCTAGCAGCGACAGGAACACGTCGCCGTGGAACTCAGGCGACAGAACGCGGTAGCCAAGTAGTCCAAAGCGGACGCAGTACAGCACTTGCGCGTTGTTGCACCGTGATGAAGTCTGAGAGAGCAACGTTGAGCCCGGGACGAGCGCCAACGTGATTTCCTTGACGCACTCGAGTGCCCACGCGTTACGCAAGACAGTAGGCAAGCATGACGCAAATGAGACCATCGCACGTTCAAACTGGCGTCTCGCCTTGGAGCCCTTCGAGCCACCATCCTTTGGAGAGCGGCTGCCCTGGCCACTCTCTGAGTTCACCCACGACCGAGACCACACATCCAAATCGTCGACGATCGGCTCCAACAGCTCAATTGGCCCGTAGAGTTGGTTGATCAAATTGCGGAGAAGCACGAGGCAGTCGTTGCTGGCGTCGATGTACAGAGACTGCTGCTGATGATCGCCCTCACTGCTTCCTGCGCTGCTCGTACTGGCGAGAGTGCGGTGCACAGCAAACGATTTCGGGTCAAGTGCCAGTGCAAACAGTGCGAGAAACGCGAAGTGCACGGTCTGTACCATCATGGCCTCGCGCAAACCCGGATTCTGGTACATGTACGATGGAATTGTTGCAAGATGGCAGCAGCTATCGCTCATCAGGATCACAAACACGAACACATCGTCCACGGGCTGGATCATGGGTGACGAGCCAAGTACGTTCAGCTGCACTCCAGCTACGGTAGTAGAGCTGGCCTCCGCCGACTGCCGCCGACGGGTCTCCACGAGCAATAGGGCTTCGCGGAGGACTTCGTGGGCAGCAGTCTGCCATCGACACAGCCACCAGATCACCATCTTGGCCGTCGACAATCGAACGGATGTTGTGCGTTGCAGGAACAGGAACAGAAGCACGCGAGACAAGTTTGTCTCGATGGAATCTATAGCAGACTCGTCTTGACCTGCTTCCGACGATGCTCCGGCGTTCGCGAAGGCCAGAGTCAGCCACGCCTGTTCCAGTTGTTCGCTGCAGCTTGCACTGAGGTTCGTGGTGATACGAAACAACAGCGATAGCAACTGATCACTGTCGAAAGCTGAAGCTGCCATCGGGGTGGACGAGACCGGAGCTCTCATCAATTCAACTTGAGAGTCGCGTCTGGATCGCGATTTTGACATCAAGTTGACCTCTGCAAGCCACGGCAGCACGACAACAAGCATCTTGCTCTGCTGGACGAGCTCACAGCAGGAAACAAACTTGAGAATCGACATGCTCATCTGGAATGACAGCGGTGCGAGCTTGCCCACGAGATACGTCGCTCCCGCAACTTGCATCCGATTCATCACCTGCGCACTGAAGGCCGCACTCGACCGCTTGCCACTGGACACAATGGCGTTCAGTTGAAACGAATACGACTCGTCTTCGCCGTATTGGTCATCGTAGAGTTCGTTGATGAGATCGGCTGCACGCTCGCGTTGCGTTGCGTCGTTGTCGATGCCGAGATGCTGCAAGATCGCGTGACACAGGCGGACTTGTAAGTTGTGGCTCGGCGTTTGTGCACTTCCATTGTTGCCTGAAGCACCTGCCTCCTTTCGTAGGGTGGTCGCCTTTGAGAGCTCATGCTTGAGCTCACTGGACACGTCACAAATCGCGCGGAAGTAGTGCTTCGCGACGTTGTGTTTGTCTCCGCCAGCGACACTGAAGAACGCCTTGTCCACGCACACGTTGACGAATGCTCGAAAGTCGCTCTTGAGGAGCCCACGCAAGATTCGATGGCAAAACCATTGCAAGCTCTGGAAGTGGTGGGTATTCGAGTCTTCAGCAGGGCCATTTCGGCCGTCATAGCCCGTTTCAACCGAGAAACACTCGTCTAGCCATCGAAACACAGCCGAATCGACTGTGATCGGTGTTGGCAAGAAGAGGGGTCCCTGCGTGAGCACTGAAACGGTAGCAAAAGCCGTTTGACAGAGGAAGAACCGCTGAAACGAAGCCATCGCTGCCTCTTCAATGCCCAACGCACGCGTGGTGTCGCTTTCGCCCATCCATTGCCATGGAAGAAGCGTCTCTTCGAATCGCTCGCCGATCACATCGCACCGTTGCATCCAGTGGTCCCGAGCTGGGGACTCGTGGGCAAAGAAGACCCCAGACAGGTTCGCAGCGAGTCGCGAATTGGCCAGCGAACTGAAGGAGTGGCACCACCCAAGCAGTAGCTGATACCACATATCTCGCTTCTTGATATCAAACAGCGACTCGTCGTCACCATTCATGGTCTCACTTCGGTGGCTGTTAGTGAGCGAGTGAGCTGCTCGGGTGGACGAGCGTAGCGTCGATTTCTTGGACGAAATCGAGCTTCCTCGGTCTTGCGCACTCACATGGCGCCTCCTTATTGAGCTGTATGGCGATCGTAGATTGCACAGCAATGCAGCCAACGCGCGGACGCTTGAGCAGAAGTCTTGCTGCATCATGAACACAACGTGAGGAGGAACATCAAGTGAGCTCAACCCTGATGACGGCAGTTGGAGCATCGTGAGCGTATTGGCGATCTTGTCGAGCACTCCTGTCGCGACGACATGTAGTCGATTCACAGCTTCACGCGTCGTGTCATCCAGCACAAGTGGACGCTGTTGAGTGGACTGCAAGAGTAAACGGTAGCACCGACCAAGTGCCCACTGCAGCTGAAGCTGGGCGCTCGTCTTCACGTTGCGTGCCTTCTGCTCTTTCGTGACCTTGCGTCCTCCATTTCCGTTTCCATTTGACGGGATCACAAGTGGAGGCTGGATGTCACACAGCGACGCGTGACGACTGTTGTTGCCGCCAGATGAAGCTGACGGATCCAGCGGAGCAAACGCCTCGGCCTCGTACTTTTGCAGTACTTCCGTCAGAATCGGTAATGACGACACGTGTGTACTGCCAAGAGCAAGGATCACGACTTTCTTCTGGTCGACCGACGGGCTTTTCAGGTACCGAGACAGTCGTCGAAAGAGTGCCTGCACAGCGGACGATGAGATCACGCTCTGGATGGATCCGTCCTTGTCGATCTGGGTATCATGGTCGTTGTCGTCTCCGTCTTCAGGATTCTGTGGCTGGTGGAAGAGGAGATGAGGACACGCGGTGGCCGTGGCCAAGATCGCCAAGTTCCGCCAGCGAGCCAATTCAAAGCCGTTGTTTGGGGAGGAGAAGTCCATGAAATCCAGCAGCGACGGCATTGCTGGCTCGAGCTTCGTGACTTTGTCGTTCACGTCGGACCACATGAACGCAGCGACTTCAGGGTTCCACACAGCGAGCTGCGCGAATACAACCGACAGACACGACGACCAACGGAAACTGGCTCGTGGGTTTGACGAGAGATCGGCGATGAGCTGTCGAAAGAACCCGAGATCTTTTCGCTCCAGTGACGCTATGGTTGCAATTGGATCGAACGTGAAGAGCAGCTCTCGCAGCTCCCACTCGGCTTTACGAAGCACATCGATCACGCTCGGACGCTCAACAGTAGCTGCGGCCTGTGGTAAAGCGGCGTGGCTTTCGAACGCGATGGCCCTTGCCTGAGAGACCGACTCGAGCGCATCCAGGGTGGCGTGAAGGAGCCGAGGATCTTCAAAAACGAGCATGTACACCGCCACAGCTTCGATTTGCAGCAGTGATTCCTGCTTGGCTTTGCGGCTTTCCCACGGCACGATGGGGGAGGACGCACCAAGGCTATGCATGTCGACCGTGATGGACCGAAGCAGCGATGTCAGAAGCTCAATCAACACGAAAAACGCATCGAAGTCGCGTGGCGTCGTGAGGTGGTTCGATAATCGGAAGATGTAGTCGGTCACGCCCCGGAAAATGCCGCTGGCCTGGCGACTCTCACGTTGTATGATGCAGTGGAGAGCTCGAGCGGCACTCTCTCGAATCACGAGCTCGTTGTGGATACACGACCGCACCATGATGAGGATCTTCTGGTCGTCGCTGAGTGCAAGTGCGGAGTAAAGGTACTTGAGGCTTGTCAGTGCACACGCGTACGAGTGGATGGCGAGTGCACGACGGTACTCGTCTTTGAGAAGCTTTGTAGCTGACGAGACTGCGAGATGTGCGGTGATGGCGCCAACAGCAGAGCCCGCTGCCTGGGCTGTGGTGGACTCAATGAGTAGCTCTCCACCAAACAGCGCATTGGCTTCGATGAGCGTCTGGCCCACGAGCTCCCCCAGTGTGATCCGATTGGCGAGAAGCACTTTCCGGTCCAATGGAACACTGGTGTCACCTGTGGCTCGATCGGCGTCGTCACCAACGCACAACTCATACAACGCTAGCAACGACTCCAATCCGACTAGCCTCTTCTCGTCGAAAATGTGCTCAGCCTCCAATAGTAGCCGCCGCAAGTGGCTCTGCATGGCATACAGCATGTTGTACGAGGCGATTCCCACTGAAATCTGCACCAAGACGGGAAGAACACAGTCTTTGAGCTTCTGGAACGAGCGCTGCTTGGAGTAGGCGAAGAAGCACCAGGCCTGAGTCGTGTTGATGATCTCCATGCAGTCCAGATCACTGGGCACGCGACGCTCTGTCAAGAAATGGCGTCTGAGCATGTGCGTGAAGCATCGACCCACACACTCGAGAACGGCCGTGGCCTGGGGTCCCAACCCACCGTCTTTGTTCTGCTGATACTGGACTCGGAGCAGTGCGTGGACGTCTTCCTTCCAGTATCGCCCAAAGATCTCGGTCGGAGAGAGACTCAAAAGCCCCACGCGCAGGTCCCACGCCGCCAGTGCGTACTCACGCTTACTGCAGAGCTTGAGCGCGATGGAGTGGATATCACTGATGCAGCTATTCCACTCGGCGATGGCGTGAACGGATGCGTAGACTTGTTGTAACTGGACTGAGTTGAGCTCATCGAGCTCACGGCTGAGCATCGAGGCGATCGCCGTGACGGCAGCCAGCCGCGTCTGTGGCTTGTGGGGCTTCATGGCGAGCGGCTGCAGCATCTTGAGCGTGACGGCTGCGTCTTTGACCTTTTGCTGGAAGCTCAAAGGCCACAGATATGTTGTGGTGTCGAGGCCAAGCCGCACTTCACACAGATTCTTCAGCAGTAGATAGTCCTTGGTGGTGCTACCGGCGCTTTTGGAGGTTAACAAGCCCTGTAAGAGCTGCTTCTGGAGCCTCAGTCGCAGTGGAGTCAGAGAGCATAGTGACACAAGCGCTAGCACGTGGCGCCAGGCACTAGCGATGGCGCCTTGCAGCAAGTTCTCGGCCGTCGGGGCTCGGAGCTGGCTGGTCACGGGCTTGAATGCGAAGAAGCCGCCTCCACTTTCCACAGCGCGCGTGGCATCCGACTGAAACGTCTCTTGGAACACGATGACGCAGCGGTCGAGGATCTGCTCGATGATATTCTCAGCCGAAGCCACAGAGATCGCACTGACCTGTGACTTTGTCTGCTTGTCCCGCATCTCTGACAGCACGTCACCGACCAGGAACGCCACGAGCCACGACGCACTGCTTCTCGTCGCCACACTAGAGCCTCCAGCTCCTTCCAGAGCTGCTAGCCACGACAAGAGGAACTGTACAGTCTCGCAGAAGCGCTTGGTGGCGATGACACGTGCCATGGACTGAAGACGGCCTAACGGCGCCTCTAGAGACTCGATTTTGGAGATTTCAATGCGACCACTAGCGTCACTTGCGCTGGCTGCGAGCGTCGCAGCATGCGTCGCCATGAACGCATCGATCTCGCGCTGGAGCTCGGGAAGAATGCCGTCCGCCGTAACCATTGTCGTGTTTCCTTTGGGTTTCTCCACACGGACGTCCGCGTGACCTTCCAGGATCGATAACCAGAGATCCTTGATTGATGTAACCACACCAAATTCGTTGTATGTCACTTTTTTACGGTCATTTTCAGGCAAAATGACCGAAAATAGTGTGAAGTGGATCCTGAATGGACACATGAATATCCGCGACGCATCAATGTCAACTTCCACTAGCCGGGTATATGGCCCCGCTCGTCGACTCGCACCGCCTCTGTCTCGCGTGGCCACTCGCATCAACACTGCTCACTCATGAGCGACCACACGCACAGCAAGGTGTCGGCTGTGCGCGTGCCAGTGGCCTCGCCGTCGTCGCCCACACTGGCCCTCTCGCCGATCGTGCAGCTCCAACCGACAGGCTACCGAGACATTCAGCCTTTCCAGCGAGGCCAAGGATGGCACAGCAATGGCAAAGCCACAGCCAAGCTACGGCGCGCTCGCGAGGCGTCTGAGAGAGTCATCTTCCCAGTGATTCCCACCCACCAGGGAGCTGCCGCGACACCCACAGGCCCGTCCTTGAGTGCTGTGAATGCCTACGAGTCGCCTACAGAGCCCACTCAGCACACAGAAGACTCTCTCGAACGAGAAGAGGCGGAATTAAAGCGAGTGATGTCACCATCGGCGTCTGCGATTCCCGTGCCACCACCACAACGACCACAGCGCCCTTCGTCCGGATCACAAGGAGAAGGCAATCAACGATCCGGGTCTTCTGGGAGCTTTCGGGCTCGCGCTTTGATCTCTCCAAGGGCTGCTCAGGACAAAGCTGTGGGTGATCAAATGCGCAGCCCACAGGCCAACTTTTCTACGAGGGAGACCGGGAATGAGGATGACATCGAGAATGAAGAGCTACCACCGCCCGATCCTGAGACGATGGAGAAGCTGTGGCTGGAGTACAATCAGCGCACCAAGCACCCGACAAAGACCGTCGACCACGCTACTTACCACCGTAAAATGCAGCATCGGTACAACGAGTCCAAAGCACTGCGCGAGCAGATCGAGAAACTAGAAATGGAACTGGAAGACACTCGACGAGAGCGAGATGAGGCGATGGAGGCGGCACAACGCAGCGAACAACAGAAACGCGCGAGTATCAATCAGAAGATGCGAGAGGCAGAAGAAGATTCAAGCCAAGCAGCGAGCGCGACGAGTTTTCTGGCGCACGACACGTGCCTGAACGAGTCCACACCATCCGCACGGACAGGGACGCTAGAACGAACCCTGGCCTCGGTTGCAGCTCGGCTTTCAAGTAAACTCCACTCTCAGCAGCAACGAGCCGCTCCAGTGGTGAATCCCGAGGAGATATCGTATCGAGAGAAGTGTTTCAAGTTGGAAAGAACGTTGGCGACAGCCAAGGAAGCGATCGCGGAGCTGCAGGCCAAACTGTTGGCGATGCACGAGATCGACAAGGAGACAATCGAAAGCCTGCGTGCGCAGCTAGAGTTGGAGCAGCAAGCTAGCAAGCTACTATCGATGCAGCTATGTGAGACGAATGCAGCGTTTCGATCGACTGCCGATGAGTTGGTGACGACTCAAGTCGCGTTGGAGAAAGAAAAGATCGAGAAAGAAATCGTCATCGAGCAGATCCAAGCCGAGACCAAGCAGCTTTTGTCCGACCACAAGCGGAAAGAGCTGCAAAGCCGAGTCAAGAACGTCGTGCGCACACTGGGGAAAGAGGCACTGCATCAGAAGATGGAGGCACTCCACACACGTGTTCTCACTGCCGAACACCACATGCGAGCCGCTCAGTTGGAAGTGCTCCGATTACAGAACGAGCGAGACCAGCAGCAGCAACGGCTCGACGAGATTCTGTCGAGTCGTCAGATAAAGTACCACGGTCTCGCATCGGAAGATGGTGGCATTCCCGGCATTCTCCAGCGTGCGACATCGCTCTACCATGGTACTCGAACGATCAACGACCAGTTCTTGCTGGTTCAAATGCTGTATGAAGATACACGAGGACCTAGTGTGCGACTGCGCGAGCCTACTTCGAATCAGAATGAAAATGAGCCACCTACCGAGCCTGAAGATGGCTACGTGATCCACATCCTGGTGTACGAGGCATTCACGGCTCAAGATGACTACGTCACGTTCCACTTGCGCGACATTCGGCGACTCGTTCCGGACGCTGAGAAGTATTTGGCTCAGTTCGCAGACCGCAGACACCAACGGTACCTGGAATTGGCTGAGCTGCTGCTGGCAAAGTGCCGTATTGGCTACAAGAATGGCCACATCGTGCTGGCGGAGACACCGCTAAATCCTGTGGATGCTGCCGAGCACGAAAGACGCGAGGTTCCAATCTACCGAGGCACGCGGTATCTACGATCATTTGAGGCCGAGCCAACGGAAGCCGACAGTGAGAAACTGGTGGACATGGTCGTCAGCGAAGTATACGACCCGTCTGTCTCGCAGCTTTGGTGGGTTGAGGTGCAAGCCATACCCGTCGATCAAGATGGCGATAACCAGCCTTGTGAGAGTAAGCTGACGATCGACAGTCAACTCCTGAAGGCTGCAGTTGCGACGTTTGTAAGCTATCGACCGAGTGAGAGCATGTTAATCAGCAAATCTGGGGAGACCGTGGACGCCCAAGACGCCTTCAGCATTCACGAGGAGCTGCTCGAGCCACTGTTCGAGCGCATGGCATGGAAGGTCTCGACAACAAGTGGCTCAGAGCCTCCATATCTGGTATTGCTGAGTGAAGACGGTGCTTCTTTCACGTGTGGTGATAGTTCGCCCTCCGGAAACATGACCCAAGACCAAGAAGGTGACTATTCTGGAGATACGACGGTCTCAACTTCCACGGAAAGCTCAGGTACAATAGCAGCGGAAGTCCCAGCGACGACCGATACGACTGCTGTTGTGCCTGCCCCACGCGTCCTCGACAACCGCAGCATCGTTCGCACTGGCGACGCATTCTACTGCGTGCGAATCCAAGAAATCTGGGACGGCGAGCTCATGCTTCGCATCACTATGGAGGAGCCTGATGACAGCAACTATCGGTTCGAAGTTGATCTACTAGAGAACGAGATCGCAGCTGTTGCAAGCTACCTGCATCGTACTGGTGGCTGCGATGAGGACCATTCCTCGACGATCAAGTACGGCCTACCACCCTCCCTTCATGAGCCACTGTGCAAGCTGCTTAAACGTCATGCCCAGCCCGTTGCGTCAACAGTAGCTACTGTTCCGACATCCAAGACGTCGCCTGGGGCCGCACGAATATCTATCGAGTCTTTGTTCCAAGAGATCCAAGCGGCAGCGCAGACCAAAGATCTCAATGAAGAAGACACAAGTGGCTCTGTCATCGTCCGTACAGTGAAGCTTGAGGAAGAAGTGGTCATTGGTGGTACAAGACTGGGAAGCGTGCAGGTTGTGGAGCCCGCCGGTGGGGACGAGCTGGATTCCGAGCTGATTCACGAAGTTCTCACACAGTTCCAGGAGCTCAAGCGCGATCGAGTGGCCACGAAAGAGCGTATTGGGTGCCGCTCGCGTGCCACTGCAGCGTTCTTCGTGGCTACAGTCTTCTCGGGTTTCATGTCGCCGCTGCACGACGTTATGGTCGTTGACACAGTCCGTGTTGCTGACCCACGGGGGCAAGGCTCTTCAGACACAGATACGGAGGTCCCTGGCAGTCACCTCGTGATTGCTCATGTCCCCATGAGGCAAGCACTGGCCGCATTAGGTTATCGCCTGCCACAGAAATGATTTGAAGCATGTGAATAGCAAATCCAAGCCAGTTTGTGCGGTCGTGTGACGTGTCAATGCCACCAGTGCATGGAAGTTTTGTTGCACGACGTACAGTACGGTACGCAGTGGTACAGGACGTACTATTCGCCTTGCATGCCGATCCGAACAAAGGTTTCTTCGAGCAGGTCCACGAAACTACCGCTCTGACAGGCTTGATACCTGCTAGACCTGATTACTGGTAGCCAGCAAACAGCGGTCTTTTGACTGTGAGGTTCCTTGAACAACACGAATTCATGAGCCAAGTTTAGCAAACGTTGAAGCTGCCGACGTCGTAACTCCCGCACTACCGCGGAAGGCGTCTCGAACCCCCGAGGAAAGCTTGGGCACCTGACTTGAATGCTCTTCGCTGGCGATTAGGCTGCGGATCCTCAAGATGTGTACTTGACTGAGTTCAGTGGGTCCGTTCACGCCCTCTCGCTGTGTGAAGCTACTTCGACGCAGCCATGGTCGAGTACCCTAGTGTCCGTTGGCAACCCGAAGATGCTTGGCCCCACCAAATGCATAATCCGATTCACTTCAGCCCTCGCAGACTGGCCACCAGTACCCTCTACCCTCCAAGAGCCACCATGGTCGTGCTTCGCCGCCTCGCAGCCTTGCTCATCGTTGCAGCCGCGTTGCAGCCATCGACGCTCGCCCACAAGGATCACCACGGAAAGAACAAGTCACCACATGAGCTGTGCGGTGTCGACGGTGGCCACGGCCAGGCGCAAGACCAAACCAACGGCCGGCAACCTTCGCAATCGATCCCGATTCTTGCATCGGTCACGGAGCCACCGAGTAGCAGTGTCGCCCTAGCAACAATTGCACCGGCGACTCCAGCGCCAACACCGTCACCGACGTCTGCATCACCGACCGTTTCCAGCACCTTGACCCCATCGGCGACGACGGTATCACCTTTGCTTGCATCAGAAGCACCAAAGAAGAAGAAGAAGAAAACTGCCAACACGGCGGCCCTGGCTGTGAACCCTTTCGCCGCTCCTCTCGCGACTGTCACGTACAACGGCGTGGGCGGCTCGGGCTTGTACGGCAAAGTATCCAGCTTGACGTGCCCCAGCTCAACCACCTGTGCCCAAACCGACTTTGCCGTCAGTGGTCCGTTGGCTCCGTTCGATGAAGACCTCACGCTGGCCCTTCGAGGGCCATTGGATGTGGACGACATCGCAGTGTTCACCTCGCCGGATGTGACGACGTGGTCTCGTGTATCCAGCTACTCGAAGCAGGCCGGCACGAGCCAGAACATGGTTTTCCTCAACAACAAGGGCGATCCGGCCAAAAGCGGAGTCTTTGACACGTGCAATGGCAACAGCCAGAGCTACGCGACTGCCGACGGCAAGACGGCAGCCAGCTCAGCCTCCCAGTTCGGTGGCGTGCTTGAAGACGGTGTCGAGCTCAACATCATGTCCGCGACGAGCTGTGCCACGATTGGAACGTGTGGCGTTAGCCGAGGCGTCGCCCAGGAAGGCTGGAAGGGCAACAACAAGATCTTCATGGTCAAGGCTACGATGCCCAGCGCTCCTGCCGGGGGCAAGGACCTTCCAGCCATTTGGCTGCTCAACGGCCAGATCGTTCGCACGGCCCAGTACGGCTGCAACTGCCGCGGCATCGGTGACCAGGGCAAGTGGAAGGGTGGTTGTGGAGAGCTGGACGTGGCCGAGGTGATCTCGGGAGATGTCGACGCGTTGACGAGCACCATCTACTCATTCAAGGGCTCACGAGGCACCAACATGTACGCCCAGCGTCCAACGACGGACGCAGTGGTGTTCGTGGTGATCCTCTCGGAGCAGACGACCACGGGCTCCACGAGCCTCGGCATGGCTCAAGTGCTGATGTTCAAGCCGGAGGACGTGGACATGACTGTGGCTCCGTCAAGCGAGCAGGTCCAGGAGTGGCTGCAGTACCGCAACGGTGTCCAGGTCAACTTCGACATCTAAAGGCTCGGGTGACGCGTTTGTTTTTGGGTTTTGATTTGTCGCCTCCCCACCAGTCCACATTTGTTGTTATCTTCCTTTTGATTCTTCATGCTCGTGGGCGCCAAGTCCCCGATCTGTATGAGACCAGTGTAAACGTAATACGCTTTGATTGATGGATGTTGTCTTGTCACTGATGTTTGTTGCAGAATCTCTCGAAGTCGCCACACATCAATCAGCGAGAGAATCCTCCCCATATTCTCTCTATATGCTCTCCCCACGCTCTCCAACTCGTCGCTCAAAACCACCCCATTGCTCAAAATGCGCTCTCCTTCACGCCCAACACCGCTTTGTTCTACTGCGCTTTCGACCAAGTACCAGCAACACCATCGACGAAGTCTTGACGCCACAAGTCATGGACGTGGGCGTGGAGCTGATTTTGAATGAGACTTTGAATGACATCGACGACACCATCGCTGTGGCGCAACAGGCGAGCGACCAAATGGAGTGCATCATCCAAGATCTTGAGGAAGTGCTCGACATCATGCAGCTTGTGAAGCAGCGGCTCTGCATTTTCGATCACCATTTGGATGTCCACGAGCAGAGACTCACGAACCTCGAAGCGATGATTTGGCCGATGTGGCACCGCTAGTTTTCAACACCGAATAGGCAGTGACGAGGATCTTGCGCACAATAGCACCCATGAGTATAAGCACGAAGGAATGAAAGGCTCAGCAAGGACCGCAATACTTCATTGATCTGGACTACAGACTGAATCCCTTCCTGGATTGGTAGATTGAGCTACAGTGTGAGTCATCCGAGCCTCGCGGCATTGTCGCGGAGGATTTGCGCCACCTCGGGCGTGATGGGCTTTAGGTTGTCTCCATCAAATACGCTGTGCAGTCGCCAGTCATGTGCGGCGGATGGCCACCATCGTGGTAGCCCCGCATGAGGTCGAAAACCCCACCTGTGGTGCGCAGAATGAAGCGCATCGCGAACGTCGTTGGGTCGGTCAAGATGAGGTTGGGCACCACGTAGCCCCGCACGATTGTCTCGTGGAAGCCTGGCCACGCGCCGGCGCCGAACTCTCGTTGATCGTCCCACTCCCGTGGATTGTACAGATAGCGCTGTTCTTACGGGGACCGATCACTCTCTCGAAACTCTTGAACGCCCGCCCGGCAGCGAGACATCGAGCGAAATGGTCCACCATCCTCTCCTCTTGCACAGTGATCTTGGGTTCGCGAGGTGGAGGTCAGGCATCGGATGGGCAGCGGCGATCTCTCCCAGCGTTCTCCACGGCAGCTTATGGGCGAGATGCGCGGACATTGCTGGTGTTTGCGGGAGAGATTGATGAAAAGT
Organism: Pythium sukuiense; assembly: GCA_023334995.1. Classification (NCBI taxonomy): domain Eukaryota; phylum Oomycota; class Peronosporomycetes; order Pythiales; family Pythiaceae; genus Pythium; species Pythium sukuiense. The sequence goes on along the minus strand of JAADVL010000063.1, from coordinate 32,066 downwards.
GACACGAATCCGTGCCTCGGCCAAAGATATCAGTCGGAACGCGTTTCTGCCGCTGATGCTGTACATGCAGCGAAACAGCATCGCAGCGTGGCCGCGAAGAACTTTGGCGATGCCAGCGGTCACTGGCTTGAATATTAATCCATAGAAGATGCCGAGTGAAGTGAGACGGATGGCCGCCGTCGTGTCCTCCCAGCATGAGCTCGAAGATCTCTGCAAATGGGCCATCGCGGGGCCAAGTGACGCGAGGCACGAAGACGATCGGGTTCCAGAGGACGAGGTTGAGCATCACGTATCCATCTAGGAGTGTTTCCACAAAGCCTCGGCACACGCCCGCCCCCGAACTCCTGGTGATCCGACCAGGCTCTTGGGTCGTACAGACACCGCTAAGCTTCCGTTGATTGGTCACTCTCTCGGAAATCATACCTCGCAAAGTGGTCGCAGAAGCGCCGGCGTCCTTACAGCTGAGTGTCGCGACGTACGACGCCTTGTTCGGTCCGCTGAGCAGGCCGACGTGATTTATTCATGGATGTGCTCACACTGTGAAGTTGAAGTGATGAGTCTACCTTGTTCTGGCATCTCCCCGTATTTGCACCGTCTATTGCGAATATTCCTTCAAATCGCAGGATACGAACCCTTCATCGACATATCCGTGGTTCGTATCATTTCGAGAGTGATGGTGGTGAAGTTTCCCCTTGCAACTTACCCGCCCTCACTTTCGAATTCTCCTTGAACTCCTCAGATCTCGCCACAAGACCACCAAGCGCCATGTTCACCGTCAACATTCCGGCTCTCACTCCTCCTGCGTGTCCTCTCGCGCGTCAGCGTCTTCTCGGGCGCAGCGCGCCGGCCATCGCTGCGAACACTCCCATCACCGAGGCCGCGCATGCTGCGGCAACCACCGAATATCACGAACGAATGCACTGTTACGGAACGACTGGAATATCTGTGGGCGAAGTTGCCGCTGCGGAAGAGCGCCTGTCGTCGCGCGATACTACGGCAGCAACCACCCGATGGGCGCGGGTCTCTATGCACCTCTGCAGGATGGCGTCAGAAACCTCACCGCCCTGACGCAAGAAGGGGTCCGTGACATGGAGCGAGTCAACCAACGCCTCGATTCACTGGAACGCCACGAGCTGCATGCCGCCGAACGCCTCAGCTCGATGGAAGTCACTCTGGAAGCCATCGAAAACTGTTGATCTTCCCTCTATGCTGAGCTGCTTGAGCTTCTTCTGAATGGATGCTGGAGCCAACTTGACCTTGAAGCTGGCTCCCCTCTGATTGCTCGCCAAGGGACACTACTGTTTTCGCGCCACCTCTGGTCATTTCCGTAATTCTCCCGACCTCCATGCTGATGCCTGCAGATGACGCCACGTACTTTCTCCGTCAGCTTTCCGTGGACCACATCAAACCACTCTGATTTGCTGAAATGAACCTATTGAAGGGATATGATTGGCTAAAATCCCCGCATCCGTTGTGGGCCACGACGGGTGGGTCCGACTCACATGGTGAAGAGCTCCTTTTCCCGCACAAGAACCTCTTCTTCCCCAGTCGCGTGCCTCCGTCCCCACGCACAGGCCACCGCCACATCCGCACCTATCCACAGCACGACACGCCTACAGTAGCCATGGACTCGTACGTGGTGATCGGCACGGTGCTGGCCGTGATGGCGAGCGCTGTGTTGTTCCTGCGCCAGCCCAAGAAGCAGGACGCCAAGATGAAGAACGATATCCTCAAGATCGGCGAGCAGATGAAGATGTACAAGCAGACTGCGGCGGCTGCGGCGGCCACGCAGTCCACGGAGGACGCCAGCGACGCCAAGGCGGCGGCAGGCAACTCGGATAAGTACCCAGGCGGCCGCGTCACGATTCTGTTTGGCTCGCAGACGGGCACGGCGGAAGGATTCGCCGATGTGCTCAAGAAGGAAGGCCGCAAGCACGGCTTCGAGACCCACTCGGTGGATCTGGAGGAGTACAACGCCGAGGACGACATCCCGAAGGAGAAGTGCGTGATCTTCATGATGGCCACGTACGGCGAGGGCGACCCGACCGACAACGCCGTCGAGTTCACCAAGCTGCTCAAGGGAAAGACCGGCTCGCTGGACAGCGCGGCGTTCCATGGCGTGGGCTACACAGTGTTCGGCCTGGGCAACCGCCAGTACGAGCACTACAACTCGATGGGCCGCCTGGTCGATGAGAAGATGGAGGAGTTTGGCGCCCACCGCGTGTACAACTATGGCGAAGGAGATGACGACGGATCCATGGACGAGGACTTTGACAACTGGAAGGAGAACCTGTGGAAGGAACTGCGCAAGCAGTTCATCGCCGGCGCGGAAGAGGAAGAAGACCAGGCCGAAGGCGCGGTCGGTGCGCCAGAGCTCGAGTACAAGGTCACGGAGGTGCGTGCGCCGGCCGGAGCGGTGGGCGGCGTCGCGCCACAGCCAGCGAACGTGCGTGTGAAGGCGTCGACCAAGCACTTCTTCACGGCTGCGAATGCCAAGGTGATCGTGAACCGGGAGCTGCGTGCCTCGACCGTGGGCGGATCGACGGTGCACATGGAGTTCGAACTGAAGGACACGGGCGTCGAGTATTTGACTGCCGACAACCTTGCGATTCTGCCTGACAACTCGCCTTCGAATGTCGAGCGTCTCGCTGCTCGCCTTGGACTGGATCTCGAGCAGTGGGTGGCGCTTGAGCCGCAGGGCCAGGACACGCTGGGCGAATTGCCGTTCCCATCGCCCTGCACGGTCGAAAAGATCTTGACCAGCTACCTGTCGATCAACAGCGCGCCACGAAAGGGGCCTCTCAAGCAGCTCGCGTTCTACGCGCGTAATGAAGCCGAACAGACCAAGCTGCTGTTCCTGGCGTCCAAGGAAGGCAAGGATGAGTACCAGAAGTGGGTGTTGGACGATGAGCGCACATACGTGGACATCTTCGACGCGTTCTCGTCCATCAAGCTTCCGCTCGCGGCGCTGATCCAGCTCGTGCCGTTCCTGACGCCTCGTTACTACACCATCTCGTCCTCGAGCCTCGTAAACCCGCAGCGTGTCCACGCGACTGTGAGCATCATCACCAACAAGAAGAACGACGGCCGTGTGTTTGAAGGCGTGTGCTCGACTTATCTTGGTGGATTGGAGCCTCTGGGATCGCACAATGACAAGAAGAAGAAGCGCGACAGCCGTCCGGGCGAGCAGGGCTCGAAGAAGCTGCGTGAGTGGCCGTCGGCTCGCATTTTCGTGCGTCCTTCGACCTTCCGTCTGCCCAAGAACCCGCTCACGCCGATCATCATGATCGGTCCTGGTACTGGTATTGCGCCTATGAGAGCGTTCCTCCACGAGCGTGACGCGCAGCGCAAGAACGGCGTCACCGTGGGCAAGTCGATCCTGTACTTTGGCTGCCGTCGCCGTGACGAGGACTTCATCTACCGTGACGAGCTGGAGGGCTTCCAGAACAACGGCGTGCTCACGCAGTTGCACCTCGCGCTCTCGCGTGAGCAGAACGAGAAGGTGTACGTGCAGCACCTGCTCGCGAAGGAGGGCGCCGACGTGTGGAAGCTGATCGAGGAAGGAGGTGCGTACATCTACGTGTGCGGTGCCACGAGCATGGGCAACGACGTGCACAAGGTGCTTCACGAGATCATCGAGTCGCACGGCAAGCAGTCGAGCGACGCCGCCGCGGCGACGCTCAAGAAGCTGCAGGATTCGCATCGCTACATCCAGGAGCTGTGGGCGTAATAGTTCAAGAAACAGAGAGAGAGAGACAAGAGAGACTAGCGAAGAGAGCGTCGTGCGTGTGACCTGCAATAGAAAAATTAACTGAGACCAAGGCGATTTACTTGCGACCACGGCACTTGCCACGTTCATTCATTCATTGGTCTTCATACCATCGTCGACACATAATAAGCTAACATCACTACCACTACCACTGCTACTACACTATCCTCCTTCACCTTAGTGGGCGTCACAGTCCTTGCGCTTCGGCTTCTTCGTCGTTGCCGCCGGCGTCACGACTGGCGTGGCCGTGGCGGCCGCAGGCTGTGGAGCTGGCGTTGGCGCAGCCGTTGTAGGAGCAGCAGTAGGAGCAGCAGTAGGAGCAGAAGTAGGAGCTGGAGTTGGAGCTGGAGTAGGGGCTGGAGTAGGAGCTGGAGTAGGAGCTGAGGTTGGTGCAGCCGTTGGGGCTGGTGTGGTGGCCGCTGGGATCGTACCGGCTTCGTTCGCTGGCTTGACGGTCACTGGCTTGTCGTCGTCGTCGTCGTTGCTGGCAGAAGCACCACCCGCCACGACTTCGACCTGGAAGCAGCTCGAGTACGCAGCACCGCCGTAGGAGCCACCCGTGGTCTTGATGTTGGAGTTGACCTTGTCGTTGTAGAACTTCCAGAACCAGACCAGGTTGTAGATGCCTGGCTTGGTGCCCGCTGGCATCATGAGGTTACCCACGCACGGGTAGTCGTTACCAGCACGGCCACTGAGCACGTTGCCGGAGAAGTCGCCGTCCTCGTAGGTCTGTCCGCAGTTGCCGTCGTCAAAGTCGTGGAGCTGTCCGTCGATGAGCTTGTCCTGTGTGAGGTCCGTGGTCTTGTCGAGGCTCGAGCCAGCGGCACCCGTCCAGTACACGCCGTAGTACGTGCCACGGCCGGCCTTGTCCTTGGCGACGTGGCCGTTATCCGTGTACGCGTAGTAGAACTTCTCTCCGGCCTTGACTTGGATGCGCTTGCGCCAGCCCGAGTAGTCCCACGCGTCCGACGTGCACACAGGCTTTCCCTTTGGCACGTCGTCCATGAGGATCTTGAACGTCATCTTGGTGTTGATGTTGGCATCACCACGACCCGGGTAGTTCTTCATGTAGCCACGGCAAAGGCCATTGCCGCCCGTGCCGCCGTAGATCCACTTGCGCGCATTGTCGTAAACAACGCTGCGGTCCGTGTCGATGCAGTCGATCCACGTGTGGGCCGACGTGAGCGTGGTGAGCGCCAGCATCGCCGTCGCGGTCAGAGAAGCCGTCCACATACTGAAAACAAGAGAGAGAGGGAAGAGAGGGAGTGTTCAGGAGGTTGACGATTCCTAAATGAACTGTCCGTCAAGCAATCGGGGAGCTGACTGAGGAGATGACTCAAGAGCTGCAAGCACAGCAACGATGGGAACCAACTGCCCGCACAAAAGGATCCGCTGCATGCCGAGCCACAAACCGCAGGTGTCCCGCTGTGTTCGCGGCCGCCAGCAGGCTGGAAGCCGCCCCCTCGTGAGTCCACTCGTCGGCCGTGAAATTGTCAGCGCTGCAACCCAGCAACCCAGTTCACCTGCATCCGTTTGTTGAGCATGTGAGACCGTCAACTCAGGAACTGCCTTTCTCGGAATCTGATTCCCATACAATTGCTGTTGTCGTCTGAGTCTGAGAACTCAGACCTAGTCGAGGCATCTGGCGAGCAGCTGGATTCGCGGAACATGGCTACAGGTCTGACGAGCTCCGGACTCTGAATGGGATCAATGGCATTGACACCGTGACATTGAACGGAGATGCCTGTACTGTATGAGGCGAAGTGACCGAAGCGAAAAGGCGGCGGGAAGAGAGGAGCACATGGCGTGACGCGTCGTACAGTGCGCCGCTGGTGGGTGTCATGTGGCTGCGGATTGGGCTGTAGCTGCCCAGCGAACAGTCACAGCCTCACGAGGATGCGGCGGCATCGCATGGCGAAGCGCGTGTGAACGGCGCGTGGCGGATGTGGACAGCTGCGGAACGCGCGGCTGAGCTTCCGCGATCCTTCTCAGCGCGATCGATGAGACAGCGTGGCGGCCGCCTGGTGGTCGGCATTTCCGAAGATCCGAAAGCGCGAATGAAAGCGACTGGGTCGGCGCGGTTGCGGCTGGACGGAGACACTCGCCTGTCATTTTCGAGAAGGCGCGGCGAAGTTTCAATGCTTCTCCGAACGAAAATAGCGAGTGGCAAGTGCTGTAGAATGGTGCACCGAGACCATTCGACGAGACGCCCCTTGAGTGGAAGATAGGGTTGGACAAAGACAACACGGAAGCCTTGGTCAAGTTCTTCATTGCCGTGTTCGAGTGCGGAAAGGTCCGTGTTGGTATGTATTGGATGCTGCGTTGGATGCAGTCGAAGTAATCGTTCGATCAGAAAAACGCACTGTAGCCTCTGCCAGATGAGTAGAACCTGGCTGAAAGGGGACGCCCGAAGCCCGATATGTGGCTTCCTGCGTCCATCCAAAGACCTCTGCGTCGAATGCATCTACAAGTTCCAACAGTTGATCCCTTGAGGAACTCGCACGCCGCCAGTCAGATTTGAGTGCTTGCGACAGCAGAGTCGATCACATCCAAGACGATGAGAGCGACCAATATGCTCGCGGTCGTGACGGGGCACGGCGTGGCATCGTCTTGAGTCTGCTCCTGCATAGTGGTAGTGGATGAATGAAGAATGCTGGTTGTCTTTTTCATCTTTAACTCTTTCCAGTCCTCGGCTCGCTTGTGAACCGCCTGGACGACGCACATTCCCTCGACAGTATCTCCCAGAGGTGAACGCCTTGTCAGCAGCACTGCCAGAATCACAATGCAGAGGAGACACGGGCAACAAGACAAACCCTATTGAGAAACTATAGATCGGATAGCACTGGCGTCAGCGGCAACACGACTGGACTGGATCCTCTGTCACCTCCCACCGCTCGCTCACTTTTGCTGCTGCTGCTGCTGCGTCATTTGGCGTTGCTGGTTCTGGTTCTGGTTGTTGTTGTTGTGGTTCTGCTGCCGGTTGTTCGCGTGCTTGTGCTTGTGGTTGTAGTTGTTGCTCTTGCGCTTGTGCTGTGGCTCTTCGTCGTCGCTCAGCATGAGCTCTTTCGGGATCTCGCTGATAATCATGGATGCCCGCACCTTCAGCCACTTGCGGAAGTTCCAGTAAATCGCGCGGTTGCTCGACTTGAGCGCACACTCCAGCGCCGTATGCCAGTCTTGACGGCTCAGTCGCGGGTTGTGCTGCATCATCTCCATCGACAATCGGCATGCCGTCAGCGCGTCGCCCTTCACCTCCGAGTGGTACTTGATCAGCTCACGGTAGCACACAGTCGAGTACTCCATGATCTTGACGTGCTTGGACAGCAACTGCTGGGCAGTCTTGGCATCGCCGGCGCGCAGGTGGGCGAGCACGACGTTCTGGTATGTGAGACCGTCCCATTTGTAGCCCTTCTCCTTCATCTCTTCGGCGTGAGAATGCACTTGTTCAAGCTGGCCAGTGTTCAGGTAGCAGAGCAACACGGCGTTGTGGGAGAAGAGATTGATCTCCTCCTCCTTACCCAGCGCCTTCTGTTCTTCGTAGATCTCGAGACCCTTGTGCTGCATCGCGACGTCGTCGGCCTTGGCGAAACCCATGAGAACGGCGCCCAGGTACGCGTGCTGGAGCAAGTGTCGCGACTCGACAGGCATTTCCTCGTACAGCGTGATGATGTCGTCCCAACGCTTTCCCTTGGCATACGCAGCGATGACCGAGTTGTACATAGTCATCGACGGCGTGAAACCACCTTCACGAAGGCCGTTGTACGCATCCCGCGCGAGCTCCCAACGGCCAGTCTTGCCACCGCAGATCGCAAGCGAGTGGTACGAGCTCTGGGACATCTCGAGTCCTCGCTGGCGGATCGCACGCAGCACACCAAGCGCTGAGTGCACGTCCCCGTTGCGTGCGCAGCTGTTGAGGATGCTGTTGTACGTCACGATGGTCGGCTCAATGCGATTCCGCAGCATGTCGTCGAAGATCTCGAGCACGAGCTCGTGCTGCGACGCCTTGAGCGCCGCCGACAGCGCGCGCGAGTACGTCACGTGCTGCGGCACGTAGCCGTCGTTGCGCATGATCTCGAACACGCGCAGCGCCTGCGAGTACTTGAGTTCCTTGTAGCAGCACGCCAGCGTGCACGAGTACGCGTGGATACGAGGACGAATGCCCTGCTCGCGCGTGTACCGCAGCACGTCGAGACACTCCGTCGGGCGCTTACGCACAGCGAAAACCTCGATCAGCGCCGTGGCAACGTTGACTGTGAGCCCTGCGCCGTCGTTGGCCATAATCTCGTCGAAGATATCCTTGGCCACGTGCCAGTTCTTCTCGCCCTTGTACGCGAGCTCGAGCACCTCGATGTACGGCGACTCTTCCTCGGTGATGGACTCCTTGACGTCCTCCACTTCGTGCTCGCCGTCGTACGCGCCCGGCTCATCCGCCGCCGAGAACACCGAGCGAGCGTGCATGAACGCAGCGTCCAGCGGCAGTGGCGACTGCGTGCGCTGGCTCATACGCAGCAGCGGAGACGGAGAGCTCGTCGTCCAGCGGCTACTGCCGTGCAGCTCACGGACGGAGCTGGAGCCAGAGAGAGCCACCGCTGTTGCACCACCATGCGGCAGTGCCACGCGCACTGCAGACGCGCTGGTGGCGCGAGCCTGGCGCCATATCCGCTGGTTTAACATCACGCGCATGATGAGCTCCAGCCTTGGATGCGCTTGCTTCTCTTTGGCCGTCCACTCACTGTGGGGCTGTTGATCGGCACGTGCGTCACGTGCACCACACCAATTACCTTTTTTATAGCATGCGTTCATGTTGCATTCATCTCACAACGGAGGTGGTAGATACACACCCTTGTTGAAGAATAGCTACCGCATAACACAGGTGTGTTAAGGGGTGAAGTGAACAGCTCAATCCTCTCGGGAAAGGTTCGCGCGAAAATGGCAGCGGCATCGGCGGCGCGTGACGCGTCCGTGGTGGGCGCCACGGGCTCGAATCTATGGCAGCAGCTACTACGAGACTCGTCCGTACGATCCAAGCTTCCCGTGGTGAATTTGCTGGTCGTGGGCGACCACGAGAGCGGCAAGACGGCGCTCCTCTCTCGCCTGGACGAACGGGCGTCGGCGAACCACGACAGTGCGGCGTCGCTGAAGGACGACGCTGCGAATGCTGCCGCTGGGGCGAGTGACGCGACGCCAGCGACGCATTTTGCCAGCTCGGCGCTGCTGTCGTACACGACGATGCACGTGCTGGACCCGAAGGCCAAGGAGAGCGGACAGGCGGACGCCGCCGACGATGTGATCGCCCACATCAACACGTGGACGCTGAACGAGCTGCCGCTCGCGGAGCTCATTCCGATCGCCGTGAAGCCGCAGACACTGACGCAGACGGTGGTCGGCGTGGTGCTGGATCTGTCGCGGCCGTGGACCATCAAGAGCGCGCTGGAGCAGTGGACGTCGACGCTCGAAGGCCAGTTGCTGCCGCAGATCAACCAGCTCGCACCGGAGCAGCGCGCGCAGCTGTACAACGACATCAAGCAGTACATTCTCGCCTACGAGGATCCCGTGAGTGGTGTTGTTGGGGCGTGTTGGATTCGATTGATTGATGCATTTGTGTGTGTTTGATGGATTCAGAGCATTGATCACTCCCTGCCCACGTCAGCGGATATGTCCAACAAGAAGGAATTCGTACGAACGGCTCGTCATGAAAGAGATGGAAGAGGCTGTAAAGACTGATGATTGGGTGGTGCTTCTCTAGCTGGAAGAAGGCGCGCTCGCGAAGAACTTGGGTGTGCCACTCGTGCTGATCGTCGCCAAGTCTGATGTACGTTGCCCGACATTGATGAAGCCTCGACTTGAACTTGTCCCCATGCTGACGGTTCTATATTGATTGATTGATTTCTGTAGCTGCGACCGGAGAACTCGGTCAAGATGGACTATGTCGAGTACGTGCTGCGCCAGTTCGCCATCAGATGTACGTGTATCGTGCTATCTTGCCCTGGTTGTCTTTGTCTGACGGTGGCTACCAATAGACGGAGCTACGATCGTGTACACGTCTGCCAAGACTGGCACTAACGTGGATCTGCTACGCAAATACCTGGTCCACCGCGCTTTCCCGACCCAATTCAAGTTTGAACTGCCACCCCAACTCGTGGACCGCAGCTCCATCTTCGTGCCGGCCGGCTACGACTCGTTCGGACTCGTGAATCAAAGTCTTGTCGGCTCGCAGCCAAAGTGGCCTGCTGATAAACCGTTCGACAAGATCGTGCCACCACCAGCAGAAGAGGTGGAAGACCATGCTGCGAGCAACGGCGCTGCCGTGAGTAGCGGTGACGTGAAGCTCGATCTCCACGAGCGATGGTTAGAGAAGTTGGAGAAGGCTGCTGGTGCAGGGCTTGAGGAACTGCAGAAGCAGAGTGTGGAGGCTAGCAAGAAGGCTGAAGCTGCTGCCGCTGCTCGTCGTGCGGCCGCTGAGCGTCGCAAGCGTGAAGAGAAGGACGTGAACTCGACGCATCTGGCCAACTTCTTCAACAACTTGCTCAGCCGCCCTGAAAAGTCCAAGTCGGGGCGCTCTCTGGATACCAAGAAGGTAAGCGCCCGTGCTTTTGGGCTTCATCGCATTGGATGCTTGTACTGACCATTGGATGTTTGCTGCCTGTAGAAGGACAAAGGCGAACCGAGCGTCAAGGCGCTGGCTGAACAGGAGCTTCAGAACCTGTCCAAGCGCCCCAACAGCGCATCGTCGTAGAGTTTATGAAGAGTTCCTCGTAAAGACAAGATAGTCAGAGACAGAACGCGAAGTTCTGTAGTGTCGTTCCGCTAGTGATCGACCCTCTAGCTGATCACGCAGCCACTGCTGTTTGTAGCAAGCTTGGTCTGTTCGACGAGCTCTTCCACCTTCGCCTGGTCTTCGTCGACTGAGTCATCCTCGTCGTCTTTTGCAGTCGGCCCAGCCTTGCGCTTGCGACGAATTGGCGGGAACAGGTCTTCGATCTGCACATCCTTCATATCGCGTCGCCGGTAGAAGAGAATGTACGCTGACGAGGACACGACTTCCTTGGCGTCGATTTCTTTGCATTGGTGGTCGTTGAAGCACTTCCACTTGTTGTCGTCTTCACTCAACACGTAGGCAAAGTAGTGTCCTCCCCCAAGTGCTCCCACGTGGTTCACCACAGCGTACAGATCGTACAGAAGCGAGTCGTCCGCGCGTTGAGCCGCAGTCGCGGGAGCTTCCATTAGCGGAGACGACGTCTGCCGTGAAGAGACAACCTTCGGAAGGGACGATTGCTCCGTTTCGTCGACATTCGCCACATCCGCCGCTTTTTCTTCGGTTTCTCGCAGTTTGCCACCGAGAAATTGCCAATACACCAACCCGCTCTGCTGGAAACGCTTCGGCGCTCGCTTCTTCGCGACGAAATCCTCGAGTCGCAGACCCGTGAGAGGGAAATCGACGAAGTGGTGGAGTTTGCGTCGCGACGTTTGTGTGTAGCAGAAGCGTTTGAGTTGGATGACGAGAACTGGAGGCAGCCGCCACAGATCCATCGTCTTGGTGGCAGGTCGGTGCGTTTTACACCGCCCGCAATACGCTTCGTTGATGCTTTCCTGAGCAGTGAACATGTCAAGACAACGGTGAATATTGAGCGGCATGTTGTCCAGTCGGTGGTTGAGCTGGACGGATTCGTGTGTGTCGAGTTTGCTGGCTTGGATGGGGTCGTACTCTTCTTTGAGTGTCTTGATGTCCCAGTCGATTGCAATCGTTTCCTCTGCAGCCAATTCGATCGTCGTGGTTGGAGACGGCAGAATCACACAACCGAGACAACCTTCCAACCACTCACACCTCGAGCACCCGATACCGTGGGATGTCACCATGCGTAAGCTGAAGCCGAACTGTGTCCAAGCGAGATGCCGCCCAAGCGCAACAGTGGAGAGTCCTGTGCGCTGCACCTGCCGCTTTTGGTCTTCATCATCTCGCGACACTTGTTTGTGCAGCATCTCCTCCAGTGCCTGGGCCGATGGAGGATTCGCCCAGTTGAAAATACGGTGCAACCGGCGCCAGACAAGCATGTACAGATCGTAATTGGACGTGGTGCGTAGGGAGACACGAAGAGTCAGCGGAGCTCCAAAGAGTCGAGTGACGTGGGCCTCTGCGAAGGAATTGACTGACCGTTCGACGCGACGATGCACGAGAAATACGAACGCTTCTTCTCGTCGGCGCTCCAACACTTTGGAGACGGGAACGTGATACCGTCTCATTCCGGAAGGGTACGCGACATCGACAGTGGGCACGGCGCCGTTAGCTGCGCTGCCGCCAATCACGCGAGCGGCCAAAAAGCCGCGCGACTTGTCATCTCGGACGTAAACAGAAGTTCCAGTTGCGAAAGGACCGGAGGAGACTGTGATATCCACGGCACTTGAGTCGATTTCGTCTTGCTCGCTCACTTCAACGGTCTGGCGGTCACTACCTGTTGGGCTACTGGCCCGACTGGTCGGTGATTCTTCGTCTGCCGCGCTGTCATTATCGCTTTCCTCGCGCTCTGACGGTGGCAACGGTGATGGAAGGCGAGCCGCAGCTTTGCTTCCTTCCGTGAATGTCGAAAACGCTGTCGTTTGAGATATCTCTTCGGCAAACTCATCAAGCTCGTACGCTGTCAGCTGGTCTCGTTCATGGATCCGCATCAGCGGGGTCTTCGGCTCCAGGATTGCCTCGACAGTGTGCAGTTGGGAAACTCGGGCGATGATGACGTGGATTTCACTACGCGGAGGGATACCGTCTCGCTTATCCATGCGTCGGATCAAGTCAGCCACCTCGTCTTGAACCTCTTGGACACAGCCTTCGTTGCGGACACGAACAGAGTACTTCATGGGCACACGGTCGTTGTTGAATATGACCGTCACCAAGATCGATCGGTAGCTGCTCTCAGGTAAAGAGAGTTGCAGGAACGTGAATGGCTCGAATCGCGCAGACTCGAAATGGCAGATAGAACACTCGAGCAGACTCTTGTACTGGCCAGTGAAGAGTGCGACGATCACGGAAAACTCTCGTTTCAAATGGTTCTGCCACCACTCGTTCGCTACGACGGTATCACAGCGGCCATCACTGTCTGGCTGCTCGATGTACGGCTTTGCCACGATTCGATTCAAGTCTTCGCTCAAGCCGCTGAGTAAACAGGCGAGCAGTTCTTGCGCGTCATGCTGGTCAGAGCCAACGAACTGGGGATTCGATCGAGCCAGAACGCGCTTGAACTCGGTCGGCGCGAACCGCTTTTTCTCTGATGTCCACAGCACTCGAAGCAGTTCACCGAACGCGACTGCGAGCTTTCCGTTTGTACCATCACGATTGTGGAGATTGATGTCGTGTAGATACTCTTCGTTCTTGAAATAGTCGACCAACAACCGCGTGTGGCTCATACATTGGAGCGCACTACTCATGTAACACGTATTGCCGAGGTTGTCCAGACCGACAAGACCTGAGCCTGTGAAGGCGTTGCGCGAAAAACGGCGTTTCAGTGTTCGTGCTGTGGCGAAGCCCTCGTCTTCAACGACGTTTGTTGGTTTCAGAGCCGCATCCTTGTTCCCGTGCCCATTGCGAGTGCTCCCCAGCGTGGTCAATGATTCGAGACTACCGCGTGAGCAGATATCTGAGGGCCTTCGTGTGAGCTGAGGAGGTACGCTTGCATCGAGCGGCCGCTTCTTGCCACTTGGCGACCGCACTGTATCGAGCGACTCGTCGTCATCGTCATCATCAACCGAAGCTGTCGGCTCCTCACTACCGCTACTTGACTGAGAGAGAGGCCACGAACCGTCGTCATCTTGCACTTCCAGCAGGAAAACGCTTGACTGAGTGAGACGTGTGAGGTCTTTAGGCCGACTTGCACGGAGTCGAAACTTTTGGTCGGGGTGATTCTCATCAAAGAACCACAAACGTGCTTTTTCCACGAACTTGGTGAGCAATAGCGCCTTGCAGGTCGCGTGGAGCAGTGAGTCGACTGTGCTGAGTTGGCTCAGCAGCACTTCTTCGCCCGATAGAATGACACCCCCATTTGATGAATCGACGCGCGCGACTCGGAGCACTAAGGGAAAGAGCTCGACCTCTTTCATCCCGTTCGCCAATTCAATGACTGATCGAGCCAAATCCGGTCCACCGCTATACCATTGCGATAAAACCCCATATACGGGTGCCGGAACCAGCTACAGACGCATACGCCAAGCCGAAAACAAATAGTTAGCGCAACATCCCCACCATGCGTTCTCGAAAGATACGAACCGTACGTGAAAATCACGGCCGACGATCAGCTTTTCCTTTAACCGCCGACTTCCACTTCGTTTCAGAAGCGACCAATTCGCAATGGTCCCTGGTCGACCCCCGTGAAGCACTGGACTGTTCGTCGCTGTTTCATCCCCAACAGAGCGGGATTCGTTCCACACGATGTCGTGCGCTACTGGAGGAATGACAAGCGTCTCGCTCTTGGGCGTGCCGACGACTGGATCCATGCCCGAGAATTTACACCACTGCTGCCACCACTTACTCGCGACGTAATTCCACGAGTGTCCGACTTCGATCCGCTTTGTGGCTTCGACCCAGTTCCACTCAACGATCTTTTTTTCGAGAACTGCCGAGTCGGGCTTGATTCCAAACAGAATGCACGCCACAAATGCCATTTGATGAAGCATGTGCTGGACCGCTGGCGATGACGAAGCCCACTCGACAAACGCAGCTTCATCCCACAAAGCATCGCTCTCTAAGCTGGCAGCCTGCAGAAATCCAACATGAGCTCTCATACAAGGAATCTTCCACACGCGGATTCTAGCTTACCTCCTTGTGTGTGTGGGTTTTGCTGGGGCCATTCATCGGTGCCGATCCATTGGTCAATTCTCCATGCGATTGCAGCAGCGCATCCAGCTCGCTTCGAGACATACGACGGCCGTCCGCGGTCTCGTCACTGAAGAGCTCGAACAAATGCTGGCACTTGGACTCGACCACTCCTCGACACAGATTGGACAGTACTTGGCAGAACTCATCGAACAGTACCATCCCAGCGACCGCGCGCTCGCGCTTCGCTCCACAGACACACTCGAGAATGTGCCGCGGGAACTCGTGGCGTGACAAAAGATCGATGAACTGGTCGCTCGGGATGCGGTTGCTTGCACCGCCCTTGGTGTCGAATAACTTGTGGAACTGCTTCTCCAACGTCGAGACCTCGCTCGGCGTGAACAGCGTCGACTCGGCGATGCGATGGCGGATCACCACTGGGTTGTACTGCTTCTCCAGCTCCACGATCTGGTCATCGTCGATGCGGCCGATCTTGTCGGAAAGCGAATACAGCCATTGCAACAGCACGGCGTTGCCTTCAGCGTCTTTCTCGTCTGCGATCGCCCTGAACTCATCCAACGTGAGGGTCGTGCGCTCGCCAAACACGCGGTTGAAAAACGCCACAGTGACGCCTCGACGCGCCTTTTTCCGACCGTAAATCACGTCCATGAACCGGCTCAGGACCTCCCTCGACACAAGTCCCGTGTGGTCGAGATCGTAGACCGTGAACAACAAATGAAGGTGCTCGTCGCGTGTGCCGTGCTTTAGCAGCGCGATGCCTCGCAGCACTTGCTCCATACTCAGCTCGCCGTGGTCTTCCGTGTCCAGCACCGTAAAGAGCCGATCCGAGAGCGAGTGCGGAATCAACGGAAACGCACTCAGCAGTTTACTGCGGAACAGCTTCTTGCTGAGCCCGACAGCGGCAGGAATCGACGCGATGCCCAGAGGGTTCACGCTTCCGTTGGCGCTGGCCGTAGTCGCAGCCGTGGGGCGTCGAGGCGGCTTGGAAGGAGGCGGCAGTGGCGGCAGTTGGCCTCCGCCGATCGGACCACCGCCGGCGTCGGAATCCGTACGGCACACACGCAGGAAGCCCTCCGTGTAGCGCTTGAGATCCGCTGCCGACAGCCTCTGCACGTAGTTATCCTGCATGGGCGCCTCGGCGTCCGCCGCCGGGGCGCTGTAGCCCATGGCCATGACGTTTCCCATCGCGAACGCAGGCGATGTATCTTGTCGTTTCGAGGGCTTTTCGGACGCGTCAGGAAGCGGGAAAAGCCGCAAATCAAGCGAGCGTTAGCTTGTGGGATGAGGAGATCAATGAGGTCGCTCGTATCGATGGTCGCGGCGTTGCTGCGCAGCCACAGGCATGTACAGACGCGCGCACCGGGTCTGCTATTGTCGTGCTGCTCCCGTTTCTCGTCTGGTTACGCGTGACCCCTTCTTCAAATTCGACGAGGGTGGCGAGGGTAACCCTTTTCTAGGTGGCGTAACCTAGGTAGGGTAACTCTACGTACCCTAACTCCCCTTATTTGAGCGCTCTTTGGAGTGGGTTAACTTTGGCGAGTAAGGCCATTTTGTTACTTCGAAGAAGAATTGTTGGAAACCAAATATTAGGTTACGGAAAAGTTACGTGAGGCAACGCTCCCGGCTTAGAGGGTGCTGTAGCGATGCTGCTCCGAGAAGAGCGTGGACTTGAGGTCGCGCTCGATGTATTCACGCACAAGCGGGGAGAAGATATCGAGCTGCATCTGGCCGTGGAACATCGCGTCGTGGCCGAATTTCGAGTCGACTTCGACCAGTTCCGAGTTGTAGCCGAACGACTGCAAGATGTTGACGATCATGCGCTGCTCCTGGATAGGCACGAGCAGATCCTGCTTCACGCCGATGATCAGCGAGTCGGAAGAGATGCGGCCCACGCCCTCAGCCAAGTTGGTGTACCCGCGGCCGACGTTGGTGAGATCCATGGCCTTGGAGAGCAGCAAGTAGCAGTTCGGGTCGTAGATGCGCGCGAACTTGTTGGCCTGGTACTCCATGTAACTCTCCACGTCGAACGTCAGCGACTTGAAGTGCATAGGACCCGATGGGTTCCAGTCGAATCGCGCATCGAATTCTTCCCGCGAGCGGTAGCACATCATACCAAGCTCGCGTGCGACCTTCATACCGTTGAGAATCGTGCCTTTTTCGAAGTTGCCGTCCTTGTAGTCTGGGTCCGTGAGGATCGCTTGGCGCTGCACACGGCGAAGCGCGACCGTGCCTGGTGTCGTCTGAGCCGTGCATGCAATCGCAACCAGTCGCTCGAGTCGCTCAGGAAACTGGGCTGCAAACTCAAGCGCCTGCATGCCGCCCATACTGCCGCCAATGACTGTGTGGACTTGATCGATGCCAATGTCGTCAAGTAGCTTCGCGTGGCATGCAGCCTGCAGTATCAAACGCGTCGAGTGAGCTTCATCCATTCGCTTCCGATCTTTGGAATCCAAAGACGGATCCTACCATATCGGCGGGTGTGATCTGAGGGAAGGTGGCACGGTATTGCTTGCCTGTCAGCGGGTCGATAGTAAGCGGCGAAGTGGCACCGTACGGGCTGCCGAGCACAGAGGGGCAGATCACACGGAAGTACGACGTGTTGATCGCCTTGCCTGGGCCGATCATGTTCTCCCACCACCCTGGGCGAGGATCGTCGCGGTTGGACGCTGCGTGGCTTCCATGTGAGAACGACGGGAGCACAAGAATGGTGCGTTCGCCTGGCAGCGTAGTGTCACCCTGCAATTGCATCCACAGCGCATTAGCTTCATGACGTTCACAGTCCTTGTCTCAAACATGCGCTTACCCATTGCTCCCATTCAATCTTGATCTCAGGCAGCGAGCCGCCGCAGACGAGTGGGAAGTCTCCCTTGAGCACGGACTGGTGCTTGTTGCGCTGGAGATGCTCGTGCTCGTGGTCGTGGTAGGGATGGAAGCCGTTGTGTGGCACGGCGGTGAACGAGCGTCGCGCTGACGTCGTCACGCTTGGCGCCAGTCGTCTGCACACAGATGCTCCATCAACCACAGACTCACGCACCCACGCATGCATCCACTATCGCCTAGCTTACCTCTGCAGTCGGCCGAGCATTGTCGTGGACTAGTGAGGGAGCAGCTCGCGGAGGCGATCACGTTGCTTGATGCCTAGAACCAGAATGATGTCGTGCATGTGGAGCCGCGCTCTTGAAGCCTACCCGACCCCAGGCGACCAGCAGCCAATCAAAGCGAGCTTAGTGTCACAATGCTAAATAGTGACTATACAGTTACCAAGTTTAAATTAAATGTGCAAGTATGATTGGTTGAAATTAGATGTCGAATGATGATAAGACGTCTATCTTTGCGTGGATTGGCTTTTGTGGGAGGGGATGGGCGGCGACGAGCTCCCACGCAAACATGGCTACAGCCCATGTGATTGATGAACCAGGCGCATGCAGCAGCACGGTCGCTTGCCTTGGGCAGCAAGCAACATGCTAATGTAGCATGCCATGTATGTGATGGAGGCTATCACCCAGTTTGGGAGGGAATTGTGCGAAAGTGAGCTGGGTGGCCCTTGGGGTTTAACATGGCTACATTCGTTTACCACTCGCACGATCTTTCACATGTCCGAGTTGGCTTACTCCAGGGAGAGATACTTGACGAGGAGGTAGCGAGCCAGGTCATACGCACCACTGCAAGTTCATAGACAGCCATGAGTATGAATGGAACGGAGGGCATAGTCAAGGCGACTACATCGACGTACCTCTGTCGGTAGATCAGCGAGAGGTTATATGCTGTTTCGCGGCAGATGTGGTATTCCGCTGGGACTTCGTTGGTATCCTTCACCTCCAGCTCGAAAAAGCGCATCACACGCTCGTACATTGGAATCGCGAGGTGGAACAGGCCCTACAACGCACACAATGTCAGCACCAAGCACTCATCCTTGTTCATAAAACAACTTACCAGTTGCTGGTGAGCTCGGCCAATGTTGTACCATGTCTCCAACTGCAGGTACTCCTTCTTGATTCCAACCCGCTCGACATTTTCGGGAATGATTCGAGTGCGCTCGTACTGTTGCAGAAACGCAAACGCCTTCGCCACTGTGTGCTGGCGGTCGTTGATCGTCCGTTGCATCGATGCCGACAGAAACGCGAGGCCAATGCAGAACACAATGAGAGGATCGGTTGGGTGTTTTTGGTGGGCAAGAGTCAACTCGCCGACGGTCAACGAGGCGATATCCCACGCAGATGACTGGTGGCCTGCGAGCACGATTGCAGGGTAGCTGTGGGGATCATCTCGAAGAAGCTTTGCCAGGAACTTTTGGTGCCAGGAGAAAACACCCGTAATCGCAATGACGCGAGCGAACAAACTCCAGTAGCCGAGGTGCTGGGGGTCTTCCATGATGTTGAGTCGAGCACACTCGTAGGCCATGCGGTTCTCCTTGAACTCGAGCGCGATCACGAGCGCAAGAAATCGTAACTCGAAGCGTAGATCCGGCTTCGCAATCTTGTCGGATGTGTTGACGTCGGTCAGCAGTTCGATCGCCGCGACATATTTACCCAATTCTGTGAGCGTCTGGGCGACATCGATGACCAGTCGATAGTACTCTTGCTCTCCCAATGCTCTTGAGATAACGACTTGCTGTGCAACACGCATGACGATGCCCATGAACGACTCTCGCTGCACTGGATCCGAAATATCAACCAAGTACTCTGATTTCAGCACTTGGAACCCGACTGATTGGATATCGGCAGCGCTCACGATATCGTCGGCTGTGTCGTTCGTGTTCTTCACGCGTCCAGAAAGGCGGAAAGAAGTCTGGTTGAGACTCGTCAGGATGATAGGAATGCCGACCTTGCACAGGATTTCAGCTTCGCCGGCCATCTTCTTCAAATGTCCCCACTCAATCAGCAGCTTGAGACGAATGCCATTCTCCATCGCGTCCACGGAAAGAGACGGGTCAGGGGTAGGCTCCATTCGTGTTCGTGCCTGTCCTTCCTCATCGTCGTCTTCGCCATCTTCGCCATCCTGGTCTTCACCACTGTCAACGTACTCCGAGTCTTCGTCGTCGTCTTGCACATCATCAGCTTCACCGACTTTTTGCCGCTTGGCTTTCTGCTCTTCGTTCTGTTTGTTGACTTTTCTGCGACGACCTGATTGCACCCAGTAAGGCCGAATGGGTGGGTGCATGATCTCAGGGAGCCCCATGTTGAGCAAGTAGATTCCCTTTTCCGGCTTGCCGTATTTTCTGGTTGACTTCATCGCCTTCAGCACGAGCTCTGGGTCGACGACGAGATGATCCATCTCTAGCTGGTAGGCAATCGCCTTTTCGTAGAAGTCGATAGCGATCTCGAACCGCCGCAATCGGTCATTACACTCGGCAAACTTGATCCAAATCTGCTCCAGCGGGAATTCTTCGCGTCCCAGTAGCAGCGCAAGGATCTCTGCAGCTCGGTCGTCTTGATCACCCAGTGCGATGTACGCATCGGCAACATCCAGGTACAAGTCACCAAATACTTCGATATCTTGAGCGAAGAGATGATTGAACATGGCCTCTGCAGTCCTGTAGTCACGCTCGAAGAGATGGCAAATGCCGTACTTCACTGCAATATCGAGTGGTAGTCCACCGGGGTCGCCCTCGACTTGTGACGACCCGCTTTCATGACTAGCGGCAGCGTAGCGGCCGTGAAGCTCGTGGATCACTTGAATCGCGTCTCGGTATTTTTTCAGCGTGATGTACAGGTCCGCGAGCATGTTCACGGCGTTGAGTTCGTACTTGGAAGCTTGTTGGTGGTGGAGCAATGGTTCGGCGGACGCCTTTTCGATACACATCTTGAGCGCATCGACAGCTTCATCTTCTTGCTCATTGCAGTGGTAGGCTTCCGCGATTTGGATCCACAGCGACAAATCCTCAGGCAGGAGCACTGTGAGTTTCCTGAAGACTTCAGCAGCACGACGGTTGTCTCCACGTTCACGACACAGCTCGGCGTAGTTGAAGAGTGCATCTTGGTCTCTCGGATCGGCACTACTCGCCTTCTTGAAACAGAACAGCGCCTGGTCGAAGTTCTTCTCGTCCTTGGCGATGCGTCCGACACGCTTCCACAGCTCTGCATCATGCGGCGTCAGCGTACACGCGATCAGGAAAAACTGGAGCGCCTTTGTGCGGTCCTGGCGGTCTTCGTAGATCATGCCCAGCGTGTGGTACGGGTCTGGGATAGTCGGGGCCTTCTTGATGAAGTCCTTCAGCAGCGCGATGGCCTCGTCGTATTGGTGCGACGCGTACAGCATATTCGCTTCGCCCAGCACGCCCGTAAGCTCCGGAGGAACTTTGCTAACGATCACGCGGCGTCCTGGCCGTCCTCGGCGCCCTCCGCCACGTCCACTGCCACGTCGTCGTTTCCGCGACTTGCCCCATAGCTGGCGCTCGATGTCTGAGTCGTCTTCTTCCTCCTCCTCACTCGACTGCGGCTCGTACGCGTCCTCACTCTCCGCATCTCCACCGTCAGCTATACACAAACACAGTCAGAAAGCCATCCCCACAGCCGTTCCCACAGCAACATCATCATGAACTCACGGTCGTTTTGGCCGGCGGCGTCGCCCGCGCTGTCGGCGCTCACTTCGTCACGAGACTCGGAATCCGGATCAAACGTGAGCCCGGACGCAGCCACAGCGTCCTCGTACTCTTCGATATGGGCAGGGAGCTCATCGTTGCCCATCGCCGCCTCCAGCAGCGAGCGGAAGTACGACATCTTGGCGCTTGATGATCCTCACCAATCGCCATTCACGAGACACCATGCACTTTTGTAAGGAGACCATCACTCCGCATTTTGATCAGACGAGCAACATAAGGAAATGTGGACGGAAGGTTGCTCGAAGGCAAAGGCGCCAACCTTTTTTGAAACATCGAACTCGCAAAACGTGAAAGGAAGAAGACCACGAGCGAAAATGGAGGAGCAACCGCAGGAGAACGCGCTGTCGTGGCAGGAGGTGCAGGATATCTGCGGTGAGATGGAGAGCCTGTACCGCAAGGACGCGCAGAAGGACGCGACGCGGCTGCGCGCGCTGATCCAGAAGCGCAAGGAGATCTCGGCCACAGTCCAAGCCAAACGCTCGGACTCGCAGAAGCAATTGAACCGTACGTGTTGAGTCCTTCATTAGTGGACGGTGAAGCTGGCGTTTAAGGAAGCGTGCTGTAGGCTAGATGCATGAAGAGGGCATTTGCTGACCACGATTCGTGTTGTTGTTGGCGACAGACTTGCTGACGAATGTGGGTGAGTGGGAGCGCCAGACGGCTTCATCGAAGACGCGGAACGAGGAGTTGGCGAGCAAGCTGCAGGAGCTCGAAACTCTGAAGCGAGAGATGGTAGCACAGTTGGAGCGTCTGCGTGAGGATGAGCAGTCGTCGAAGGCGTCGCTCGATGCACTGCTCGACAAATACGAGGTTACGCGCCAGGAGGTTCTCAAGTACGAGCACGAGCACCGCCACGATGTTGACCGAGCCAAGTAAGTTCCCGCTTTGATCGTTTGGCCCAAACACCGATGGGACTCATCCTGACGTCTTTTTTTTTGTTTCGTTTGAAGGCATTTCATGAGTCTCTACGCAGCAGTGACCGGCATCAAGTGGGACTTCAGTGGCGAGACCATCACCGGCGATATCCACGCGCCTGTGACCAAGCGAATCGTACCATTCGATATCGACCCGCAAACCGACCAGTTCATGGCCGCCAATGCCCTGTGGGACGCGATCGATGAGGCCTTCGACGGCATCGACGAGTCGCTGTAAATATCCTCCGTCCAATCAGCTCGTAGCCGCACCACTACTCCAGTCAATGTACTTTATTTCCATAGCCTAGCCCCTCTCCACCGAATGTCAAGAAACGGGTCATCATCATCTCACCAGCATCCTCATTCTCGTCAATCATGGCGCTCATTCATCGAGGTTATTCGTCAAGGACGGATGGATAACCCTCCTCAATAGAGAGCCCAACCTTCTATTTGAGTTGTAAAATACCTCATTCGGGAATGATGGTAACCCTGGGTGACATGAATAACGGGCATTCGCTTGGAGAAACGGGCCAACGCTCGACCCAAAGCGAAGAAGCTTCAAAGGCAGTCTCTGGTTCGAGCAGCTCCGTGGAGCTCAGTGGCCGATTGAGAGGCAGCTGGGCGCCATGAGCCAGTTTGTGGAGATCATAGAGAACCAGCGGTGGTATGCGATCCTCGTACGTGCGATTCCGGGCTCTGTAAGCGGCGTCGTTGATGGATGTGCTCACATGGATACTCTTGAAAATGATGGGTAGGGATGGTCGTCGTCGTTGAAGGCGGACGACCCGTCGCCGTGGAGCACGCCCGACCGCAAGGCCTCGCAGACCAAGAACGAGTTCAAGGACTTCGATTGGCAGGTGTACAAGTCGGAGGACTACGACGACGAAGGGTGGCTGTACAGCTCGAGCTTTGACGACGACTGGGGGCCCATGACTCGCAGCTCGGTGGTGCGCACGCGTGTGTGGATGGGCACCAAGATCGACCCAGACGCTGAGAGTAAGGAGGCGAGAGATGCAAAGGCAGAAGCTGAGGACGACGCCAAGGCGGACGCGGCCGATGAGAAAGTCGACGCTGTCAGCGACGACAAGAAGGAGGATGGTGAGGAGTGGAAGTCGCTATTCGCCGGTGACACGGAAGGTGGCGACGCCAAACAAGCCAGGGGGAGCGATGCGCCGGACGCGAAGGAGACAGCCAACTCGTCTCCGTTGTTTCCCACAGCTGATGCGAAGGAGTCTGTAAAAGCCTCTGGCGGTGACGACAAGGTGTTGTTTCCATCGGCACCGGGATCTGAGAAGAAGAGTGAGCCGGGATTCTTCGGCAAGGTGTCTGCAGCAGCGCTTTCGTTCCCAGGCTCGGTGGTGAACTTTGCTGGCGCGTCGTCGAAGCAGGCGATCATGGGTACCGTCCAGTCCATCAAGGAGGTGTCGCTGTACGCGATGGAGCACGCACAAGCCGCGACTGCAGCAGCGATTTCAGCGGAGGCGCCGCTTCCACACCTGCAAAAGACCCCAAAGGCGACCTTGGGCGATGCTTTGGATGCGAAAAGCGACGGTGAGGATCCGTACGCGATCCTCTCGATGCTTTCGAAGCGATTCCCAGATTTGAGCCCAGTGGATCGAAGCCTGGTTACGTGCTGCGCAGACGACAATCCTGCGCATCTGAAACCACCAGAGCCGACGATTTCGAAGACCTGCAAGGCGTGCAACCACGAATTTGGCATGACCAAGTTCCGATACCAATGTGGGTACTGCTGTGAGTCGTACTGCCGAGATGACTTGCCCCACACGGACATTCTACGAGCCTACGGCCAG
The DNA here is from genome assembly GCA_023334995.1 of Pythium sukuiense. NCBI lineage: Eukaryota > Oomycota > Peronosporomycetes > Pythiales > Pythiaceae > Pythium > Pythium sukuiense. The sequence continues at coordinate 8,152 of JAADVL010000063.1, read as the reverse complement.
TCAACACCAACAAGGATTTGCCGCAACTGCCACATGATCTTGACCCAGAAGATCGACCAGCAACTCGTGCAATGGCGAAGTGTGCGCGTGGACGATTTTCTCGAAGATAAGCTGGTGTCGTACTTCAATGTCTCGACGGACACGGCAGTCGACAAGATCCTGCGAGCTGCGGAAGGCACGTTAGCTGCAGCTAAATCAGCACCGATTGGAGCGACGGCTAAGGCTGCAGTCGTCAGTGCTGATTTCCTTCGCAAGTACGGCCGGGCAGGACTGCTGGGGTTCATTCTGCGTAACGAGTTCATGCAGTCGTTCTCCACACTGAAGGGATTGATTGGTGATCTCGACGACCTCGGATTCCAAGATGCAGCGGTGGGCACCTACTACTTCATGGCCATGAACCGAGGAGACCGTGGTGCTTACCCAGATGGAGAGAAGGAGGCGCACAAGGATTGCCCACATATTCCCGATGAGCTGCTTCACGAGATCCTGAAGTACGCGCCGCTTGCTCTACATGGCATTTATGAGCTGAACGTCTTGGACATCCAGCGTATCAGCCGGCTGCAGAACTTCGCTCTCGTCTACGCCCACGTTCAAGGCCAAGATGTCCGCCATCCTTCGTTTGCGCTGCTCGGAAACAAAGAGAAGAAGACTGCCTTAGTGCTCATTCGTGGCTCCAAGTCTGTCCAAGATCTGCTCACCGACATTCAAGCTCATCCTGAGGAAATGGGCCTCCACTCTGGCAGTGCGCCTCGCTCAGAGACGCAAGGTGGTTTCGTCGATGCGTTTGCTCACAACGGTATGCTGAAGGCGGCAATGTGGATCAAGGACCGAATCGTGGGCTCGCTGCGAAAGCTGCACAACGAGGGCTACCAGATTATCTTCGCTGGACATTCTCTCGGTGGTGGCTGTGCTGCGCTGTTGTCAGTGATGCTGCAGAAAGAGTTCGAGAGCCTCAAGTGTTTCGCCTACGCTGTGCCAGCTTGCGTGAATCTCCACGTCGCCGAGTCGTGCGTTGACTTCGTGCACTCGGTTGTGCTTCGAGACGACTTTGTTCCTCGTGCAAAGGCGTCAAATATTTTGAAGCTCGTGGGCGAATTGAAGGATTTCAAAGGCTGCTGGCGAGACACCGCATCGGAGGACATCGATGCCTTCAAGGAGCGAGCAAAGACGCTGTGGGCACCGCGAAAGCGTGAGTGGGCTAGAGAGCAAGCTGACATGCGTAAGGGCAAGTTGAACCGCCCGCTCAGTCCTGTGCGGGCTGAAGCCAAGCGTGAGGACAAAGAGGGAGGCCACGAGGACGACGCCGGTGCAAAAACCTCGAACTGGACTTTGACGCGCGGCAACTTGATCGAGCAGATGGACAAAATGGTTGACGATGGTGCGGACGATGCCACTGTTCCTGCCGAAGCTCGTGCTGCTGAAGAGAAAGTGATGGCTGAGCTGAAAGAGTCGCTCATGGACGACCCAAGAGAGCTATACATCCCGGGCCGCGTGACTCACCTGTACTACTACCGCGGCGTGTACGAAGCTGTCCATGTTGATCGCAAGTGCGAGTCGCTTGCCCGAATCCCCGTGTTCCAAAACATGCTCAGTGACCATCTCGGTCGCAACTACCTCAGTGCCTTGCGCATCGTCCGCGACTCTCGCAAGTCGAACCCGACGCTGCCTGAATGGGTCCCGTTTGGCACGAAGACACGCTGCATGTGCTGTGACGCGCCGTTCACATGGAACTCAACCTCGTCCAGCGAAGCACAACAGAATCGCGACCAGCACAACTGCCGCAAGTGCGGTTGCTTGGTCTGCGAGGGCTGCTCGGAGAAGTGGAAGTCGATCCCGGAATTCGGCATCAACGTGCCTGTGCGTGTGTGCGACCGCTGCACCTATGAACTTTAGAGCTGTAGCCATTCGACGATCGCTGGCCATGAAATGAAGATTGAAGAACTGCAGTCTTTCTCCTATGACCACCGTGTTCGTCTGAGTTCAACTTCAACATGGACCACGTACTTAATCGAATATATACTGTACGAGTCGGTGGAATAGACACGAAGCCATCTTCACTGTGAATCAAAAAGCCACCGAATCACAGAAGATCATCAAGAAAGAAGAACCCCAAGACATACACCAAGAACTATAAAGATGGCGAGCGGAGGCTGGGCATTTGTGCTAGTCTATTGCATCGCCTTGGCCGTGCTCATTGCCGCGGTCGCGTACGGCGCGTGGGCCTGGAAGCAGTACCGCCAGTCGATGCTGGACGCTGTGAACCGCCGACGAGAGCGTAACCTGGAAGAAGGCGAGATACATCGCAGAGAAGACTACTGGGCGCCACAGTCCCCACCACGGGCAGTCGTCGTGCCGCATCGCCCGCAGAAAGTGGGCTTTAACGTCCCTCATGTCGTCATCACTCGCACGTGAAGGAGGTCGCTGGGCAGCACTTGTGGTAGGGTCCGAACCGGATCCACACCAGGTCACATCACACCCTTAGGTCACAACCACCTGATATATACTCACCTTGGAGCGACTCATGTTCTTTGCCACTCAGCGACCCAACATCTTTAACAAGCTGCTGCTCGTGTGGGGTGATAAAGATCTCTTCTGACCGGCGTGGTTACACGCTGGGAAATCGTTGTGAGAGTGTGAAAGCGGGAGGTCACTGCGCATGCGTTGCTATCAACGATCGCACCTAGCCGTCGGGGATGAAAATCGCCACCGGGATTCCCGGCGGAAGTCTCGTAGAAAGACGGTCTAGTCTACGTCGCGACATATTTTGGCACCAGCCGACTTCCAGCCATGATGAGTCGCGATGGCGCACAAAGGACGCGCACGTATATCAAGTCGACTGCGACAGCACCCTGGTACATGGCGTGAAGTACCGTGGTGCAGATGGACGTTTCCCACCATGTCTGGCTTGCTGCTCGGGAAGAAGACGTCTTGAAGCTCTTCAGGAAACATAAGTTTTACGCTTAATCCTTTAACACCCAATCTCTGTATGAAGCGGTTTTGCCGAAGGGGGACATCAAGACCACTAAGCTCCGGAAATTGATCAAACGGCATGAAATTCGGCGATATCGTAGCTCCTTATTGTGAAAAGGTGTGTGCAAAATATTGGGACCAAACTTTAGCGCTTCTCGCACTCCACTTCTTGACTTCTCGCCCAAACGCCCCTGGGGTCCTCGTCTGCGACTTTCCCGGGATGGGCTCTTGCAAGTGAGAGTGGAGTTGTGGCTACCGCCGGTGCAAACTGACTACCCGGTTGGCTACCGGGTAGTTTTTAAAAAAAACTCTAACCGTGTCACATTCTGGCGAAGTTTTCAGATCGGGTCCCCTTTTGCAATATTCCAGCAGGTTCGTAGATGTGTTCTAATATAGAGCATCTCTTATAGAGGGTGCTGGTGTGAATTGAGAAATGAATTGGGCGAGTAAGAGTAAGTGGGTTAATTTCTCAGTCTCGAACTTTCTGGAGTGAAGAAACATGACCGAGCGGCTGGTCGAAGTGGAGCTGGAGTGCGCGGTGTATGGCGAAGGAACCGTGTTTCCCGTGAAGGTCGCACGTGATGCGAAAGTGAGCGCGCTATAGGAGGCTATCTTCGACAAGAAGCGATACAAAGAGCGCTACAGCTTTGACGCAAGCGCATTGACGCCGTACTTGGCGCGGAAGGACGGCACGTGGTTGAAGGACGACGACAATGTGAAAGACTTCTTGCGAGGCGAGATCGACAAGGAGTACAAGGAGATGCGACCTTCGTGGACGCTGGATGACGAGGAATACTTTGGTGACGAGTTCCAGCCTGGGCGCAAAGAGATTCAAGTCTTGGTGGAACTCCCAGAAGCTGCGGCTGGTTTTGCGAGGAAGCAAAGTGGCTTATGGCTGGTTCGTGGATCGATTGCAAATGCTCTCAGCGCGAAAGGAGTTCGCTGCAGACTTTATCGGTTGGCTGGAACTTACCTTGGATACTACGATCCTGCTCGTCGCACTGGTGACAAGGATAGCGCGCTCTGGTATGAAGACAAGACGTTGTGCATCCATATTCTCTTCAAGTCAGGTATGTTCATGTCGTCGCTGTTTGATAGTGCGGTTGCATTGACTAACTGTAATTCCTTTGTAGAAGACAATGCTCTGCGATTCGACAACACCTTACAGGAAGAGCCGGTAACGCTGGGTTCTCCGCTCAATGGCCAAGTGATTATGACAAGTGTTGAACAAGTTGCAGCAGTGCCCACTCAGCTACGTCGCATCTACTTCATCCACTATGAACCACAAGAATCGGAGTCTCCGCAAGATACGATGTCGTCCATTTCGTTGTCTTCAAGTGTTTCGGTGTTGGACGCCTCGACTGACGAATTTCGCTATCAACGGATCGAGCATGAGCGGTACTTCCTGCCGTATGGCAAGGCGGAGAGTTGTCATTTGGTGTCAAGGAAGCAAAGCAGAGACCACAAACGAGAATTCGCCAAGTACGACCGTGACCCGAACACTCGGCTTGCACTCTCTCGCGAGATGCATGGCTTTTACGACGGTCTGAGCTACGACGTTCCCATCGTCAATATGATCGCTGGATCTGTAGAGCAGAATCGATCGATCGGCAACCGATACAAGGTATGCACGCAGTGGTATGCACGCAGTGGTGTTGTGTGTTGGCAAGTGTGCTTATGCTTGCGTGTCTAGGTTGAGGTCTTCGTGAAGGTTTTCGATGCGCAGTGCAAAGATCGTGTTTTCAGTCGTTTGAAAGAAGGAGTCACCCAGACGGACGACCCGCTCGTGATGAAGACGTTTGTTCATGTGGAGGATCCGGAGACATTTTGTTTCTGTATGCGATGGAAGCATGACGACAATGACGAGTGCTGGAGAAGTTTCCTTTCGATGACGCCACCAGCTGATTGAGTGATACTATGCATTAACAAGACTCAGATATTCATTGATTGCGCTTGATTGTCCGTGATTGCGTTCCACGATGGAACTTCCATCGTCCGCTCATCGTCCGCTCATCGTCCGCTCATCGTCCGCCCTTCCTGTGCAAAAGGGCATCGAGAGCCCCTAGACACCCTCAGAGACAGCGATGATATATGTACTATATGACCCGCTTTTGGATTCCGGATGCGGGTCAAATCCGACTAGGGGTGGACCTTTCGAAAAGAGGCGCGCGGCTGGACCAATCAGAAGCCTCAATTCTTGAGCTACCTTATTGGATGATAATCTGCACTTCTGTCCAATCAACAGCAATCAATTTTTCCCAAAAAATTGATAGCTGCTGATTGGACAGAAGTCGAAAGCGAGTGCGCTAACGATGGCGCCGGCGTCGGAGCAGTCAACGCGCCTGTCAGCGGCGGATCCGCAAGCGATTCCCCAGGCATCGGGGCTGTCAACAGCACCATTTACTGCTGAACCACCAGCTGCACAGCAAAATCCGCCAGCTGCGCTTCCAGCTACTTATATAGTACCAGTAACTGGTGTATGAGAGCCGATGATGTGACAGTGACCACTCTATGCGATGGGCATCTGGATTTGAACCACACATCAACGTCGTGTGTGCGAGCGTCGTTTTGCGATTTACTCCGCTCACTTCCAGTTTTACTCACTGCCAGCCATGGTCAAGATCATCTCTCTAGCCTTGGGCGTTCTTGGTCTCGTCGCTTCGTTGGCGGCACCCACGGAGGCAGCATACCCAAACCCACGCGCTTGCTCGGGTGTGTGTGGCAATGCCCACGACCCGGCCATTATGCGCCGCTCGGATGGCACTTACTTCCGTTTCTCCACCAATGGCAAGATCGCGATCCACACTGCACCAGCTATCACTGGTCCGTGGGTCTACAAGGGAGCGGCGATTCCAGCGGGCTCCATGATCGATCTTCCCGGCCGTGACGGTCTGTGGGCTCCTGATGTCCAGCTTGTTGGCGACACGTACTACCTGTACTACTCCGTGAGTACGTTCGGCTCGCAGAAGTCTGCCATCGGCGTCGCGACGTCCAAGACTATGGACGTCGGGTCCTGGACCGATCGGGGATCGGTCGGAGTTGCCAGCAGCTCCTCATCGGCATACAACGCCATCGACCCGAACCTGGTCGTCGATGGTACCAACATGTACCTGACCTTCGGCAGCTTCTGGACTGACATCTACCAGGTCAAGATGAGCAGCCCACTGCTCAAGGCATCCAGCACGGCGGCCCAGCTCGCGTACGACAAGTCCTTCGACTCGATCGAAGGCGCGTACGTGTTCAAGCACGGCAGCTACTTCTACCTCTTCTTCTCGCAGGGCCAGTGCTGTGCTTTGGACACGAGCCGTCCAGCGGCTGGCAAGGAGTACAAGATCAAGGTGTGCCGCTCGTCGAAGGCTACGGGTGGCTACGTCGACAAGACCGGCAAGTCGTGCACCAGCGGCGGAGGCTCAATCGTGCTCGAGTCGCACGGCACGATCTATGCTCCTGGCGGCCAGGGCGTGTACCAAGACAAGGTCAACGGCCCGATCATCTACTACCACTACGGTGTGTTGCTCCCTCTCTCCCTGTTTGTCTATCAGGCTCTCGCTGACTTCTTCACTCTCTCTGTTGCAGTTGACACCACCAAGGGCTACTCGGACGGTGCCAAGCTCTTTGGCTGGAACAAGCTCAGCTTCTCGTCGGGATGGCCAGTGGCGACCTAAGCGCATGCGGAAGGTCTTCCATACACAGACATAGCCATGGAGATACTGTATGTAGTGACGATGTGTAAGTCTGCTTGAACGTGTCAGTGGCATGCACGTGGCTCGAACAACCCAATCCATGTTTGACTTCTCGTCGTGTGAGGAAGCAAGGTAAACCTCTCATCCTCCCACATCTAGGAGCCTTCGTTGTCGATGCGTGCTGTCAAAACGGGCATGAGATCAGCGCAGAGTTGGTCTCGTGAGGTCAACTTCAACTGCAGCATGTTAGCAACCGCCACGCGATTCGAACCTAACGACACTCTTCAGTCCCTTCCAAAATCCCATATGCTGCAAAACCTTGCAGCGGTGCTTCGCGATCATTTTCCTAGGATCGCTGTGCGTATCGACCATCACTCGTCATTCGTCACCTGTGGTTTTTTGGGTGTTTCCCTGAGGGTCGCCCGCTTGTGCCAGCGGGCGGGTCGGGGGAAACGATCATCCGCCTGCGAGGAAGCAAGCCAAACGTCGGCAGAGGTAGTGCTCGAAGGACGAAGCGGAAGCGGACGTAGGCGCAGGGGAAACGCACGGCAGAGAAGCACGCAGGCGTCGCCATGGACAAGCTCACGTTCGACCGCTTGAAGAACGTCGTGGACGAGGCGTACGTGGCGTTTCCACGACAAGAGGCACTGTGGTTGAAGCGCAATCTCGCTGACAGTGTTCATGTGGGAATGCTTTCTGACGAACAGGAAGAGCGCCGTGAAGGCCAAGCTGGGTACGGATGTGGAGAAGAAGCTAGAGGAGGCGCTGTCCAACAAGAACTGGGGCGCGTCCAGCACGCTGCTGAACGAGATCGCGCAGCTCACTTATGACTAGTGCGTGTGGTTGAAGGCAGTGACGTCACATCGTGGGAATTGGACTTACTGACGGGCTGTGGGTGATGTAGTGAGTCGTACAACGTGGTGATGACCAAGATCTGGGAGGCCACCGACTCGCACGCGCGCCAGTGGCGCACGGTCTTCAAGGTGCGAAGAGATCGCTGCCGTATCTTGTCGATGGAGGGATCTGACTGAAGCATGTTTGCAGGCACTGACGCTGCTGGAGCACCTGATCAAGAACGGCACGGAGCGTGTCGTGGAGAACGCTCGCGACCACATGTTCAAGCTGCGTTCGCTCACCAACTTCTCGTACCACGATGGATCGCAGGACAAGGGCGCTGGCGGTAGGATTGGCCAATTGGTGATCAATGCCGGAGCTGCTCACTCACCAGATGCGATCTTGCTATTGCAGTGCGCGAAAAGACCAAGCAGATTCTTGACCTGCTGAACGACAACGACCGTATTCGTGACGAGAGAGAAAAGTCGCGCAAGCTTCGCGACAAGTACACTGGTATCAGCAACGTTCCTGGAGGGGGCGGCATGGGCTCGGGAGGCTACAGCGGTGGCGGAGGGAGCTACAGCGGTGGTGGTGGTGGCGCCGGTGGCTACAGCGGTGGTGGTGGCGGCTACAGTGGCGGTGGTAGCAGCAACTACAGTGGCGGT
>JAADVL010000629.1:0-19075 GCA_023334995.1 Pythium sukuiense | reverse complement strand
ATCGTTCGTAGTTCCTGCGGAGGCTCCGTGGCCACAAGAAGCTTGGGGACTCTATCTCGGAGCTATGGTGAGTAATATACGAAGTGGAGCCTATGCTGCCCAGACTGCGCGAGATGCTGACCGACTCAAAGCAATCGAGTTCGCGTGGGACGAAAAACAAGCACGATGGGATACGGTCGTTCTGCCGGCCCTCGAGGCGTTCTTCCAGATCCCCTGACACATCACCGTTCCTAAGCATTTCATCGTGCCGTCTGAGGCGCTGTGGCCTGAACGATCGTGGGGGTTAAGGCTTTGTTTTCTGTACGCGAACGTGAAACACCGCGGCGACTTCGCAGCGCAGCGAGAACACGACCGGGCCCGACTGGAGGAAATCAACTTCCCAATAAAGAGCAACTGAGCTGGCCACATCAAGTCAACTGCGTCGATCGTTACCATCAGTGCGTCGGCCTGGTGATTGGGTAGCTCATCGTAGCTGGTAGTACAGTGTCAAGTTGTCTGAGGATCTGTCAAAACCAAAAGGCAATACTATGGTTCCTTGTCGGCGAATCTGTCTTTCGAGAGCACCTTCTGTCAGATCGCTCCTGACCAGGACGATCTTGTCTGTGCTCCCCAACGCTTCGCTGAGGGTATCCACACACAGTGTTGATGAGACCACCATTTCTAAAAGCAATCGATAAATCAAGGGATAATTTTATCCCACTGGCAACTCAATGCAATCTCTGTGTTTGGCGACGCCACTTGCTGAAACCGTGGAGGCAGTCTTAGTCTCCGACGGAGAAAAAGGATACGATCCCACGACGATCCAGACACTCTGCTCGCTCGTACTGGATCGGATAGGCAGCATGACTGAGTGAGAGGCAGTGAAACCTCATTCTGGATTCTGGTCGAGGCAGCCCACCCAGTAAACAGCCATGATCAGCTCTGGTCTTCGTCGTCTGCGCTTCATCGCACCGATCGCGACCGTCATAGTCTCTGTGACGACGCTCGTGAGCTGCGTGCTGATCGCCAAAGCCAACAACGTGTACTTGAATGGCCTCGTGTGGCCGTACTTCTCTGAGACTGGCCGACGTAGCCGTGCATTTTCGTGATTGAAGCTTCTCACGGTCTCACTTGCAGGCAGATTCTTTTGCTTTCATCAGATCCGCCTGCGTCTCACATCTTCTGTGTTGGGCTCAACATGGCGGCTGTCTTTATCACGACCTCGTGGTATAACAACTACGATTTCCAAGTGACAGCGTTGAAAGAGACCTACGCGAGTGGTCTCGTACCCACGAAATGGTCTCGTATTGCATGGATCTGCTATGCCGCTGGCATCGTCTCCACGGTTGGCCTGTCGATGCTGGCGACGTTCGATACTGCAGCTCATCCGGTGATCCACCGCACGGGAGCGGGCTGGTTCTTCGGATGGGAGACTCTCGCCATCGGGCTCAATGTAAGCATAACTCAACGTTTCCGCACTATGAACTGATACGCTGGTCTCACCTGGATGGTCTTCCTATAGACGTATCTCAGCCAGAGACTCGCACGCTCGGCCACGATGTCAGGTGTCGATATCATACCTATCAGCGACCACAATTCCATCGCCTTCGAGAAGCACAACAGTGGTGGCCTCTGTCCAGTCGCGGCCAGTCGCCTTCGCACATTCAGTGCCCAGATGCGGCTCTGTGCTGTTTTCCTCGTCGGCTTCATCGTGTACATCGCGATCGGCTTCGCCATCAACCACTGCGAGCTGCTCACTGTCTCCGACTGTCTCGGAAAGAACCTGGGCGAACGCTACTGCACCACGACCATGCGCCTTGATGAGACGTTCACGACACTGGAAAACTGCGGTGCGTTTCGATCTACCGTATTCGACGAGGCTTGTACTGTAGTTCTGGCTCACGAACCTGTTGTGAGCAGAGCCCAAGTTTTATAGCGCCCAGATCCCCGCGTTCGGCCAGCTTGTGTGCGTCTTGTGCTTGATCGGCTACACTGTCACATTCACATTCCACAAGACTCAAGACGAACACGCATACAGTCAGCTTGAGTCCATTGCGGATGGCAAAGCGATAGATAACTACGATGGCTGCTAATAACAGTAGAGATGCCCACAGATCCCAACCTCCATGGGCACGAACCTTGGGTCGGTCGTCAACACTTGAGTTCACGTGTACTTCTTCGCGACCCATGCGAGCAGCCACTTGAGGTGCGTGAGCATGTACTTCAGTGCTTTCGTCCACTGCTCGTCATTTCCAAGTGAAATGGGCAGGTCACCGATCTTGCCACGTTGGATCTTGTACGGAAACTTGAGCGACGGCTCTTCCCGCATGGCTCGTTTACCCGCGTCGTCCACGCACTCGAGGAACAGCACCATCGCCTGGTTGAAGCCTCGGCGACGAAACATGCCGCCGTCGCTGTGTAGACTGTACTCCTTGCCATACATATTCACCACTCGCGAGTAGCTGCCCCGAGGAACCAGTTTGTTGCGGGTAAACTCGAAGTTCGCACGCTCGGCAATCGTCGCGAGCAGAAGCACAGCCTGGCCCAGCGCGGCATTGATCTCGACCCACTCGACTGGGCGTGTTGGTAATCGTCCCAGGCGAAGCCCGTTGATCGTGCCGAAGAGACCGTCGTGCCAGATATGAAAGACGTCGTTGCACACGTTGTACCTCTGGAGGCGACGCAGCATGTCGGACGCGTGGACGGAGAACACACCAACGGACTGGCGTTCATCCCGACTCAGGCCGAGCAAGTGCTGGAGGAACGCGCCTTCCGTGAACGTGCCACGAATGAGCTGCTCCAGGTCCGTGCCTGTAGACCAGAGGTCGCGTCTCCGAGACAAAACGTGGATCGAGTCGACCTCTAGCGTCGACAACTCGGCCTGGAGGCGACGCTCTTCTTGTTCTAGTGCCTGGATCTCGGCATCGATGCCCCAGTCGTCGCCTTGGTCGTTGGGTTCTTCCACAGTGAAATCCGACAGGAACGCCTGGTACTGCTGTCTGTCAGACTCGAGTCCGTTCAGCGTGCTGGTACAATTGGTAAGTTAGCGAGCTGGTTATTCACAAGGCGCCCAGGTAGCAGCACTCACTACTGCAAGTTTTGGATGATCGACAGCTCACAGTCGTGGCACGAAGGCGTCTTCTTCTCCAGTAGTAACGAACTGTGTCCACAAATCCCGTGAGTCAGTCTCTCTTCTCCATCCCTACACAACACGACTCAAACAAATGGCGTACCTGCAGTCCAGCAGCTCCTGGAACCAGCTCAGATCACTGCCATCCGTCTGGCGCTTCCTGGCGTAGCGCCTTCGTCTCATAGTCGCGTCCTGCGGTGGCTTCTCTTCCTCTTCGCCCAATTCCAGAGGCAGCAGCCCGTCCTCTGGGTTCATGGGATCAAACGGCACGTTGGAGTAGATCCATCCTTCTGGATCACACTCTGGGAAGCTCGTGTCTACCTCCCACGTCTCACTCAGCCACAAGTGTGGCTTACTCAGCAGTCGGTTCGGGATCGTGTCCTCCAGTGTCGTGCCCAGACCTCCTCGGTTCGCACTCACGAATGGCGCCACGCCAGCCACCGCATTAACCGCCACGTGGATCCACTCGTACGCGTCTCCCTCTCCTTCTGTCTGGCTGTTGTCCTCGCCACTCACATGCGTACGAGCCACACGCTGCTGGTTCTCCCATACGAGCTCCGAGATCACGGCAGGCTGCTGGATGCCGGCGCCGTCCACCGTGGAGACAGCGTCCGAGGCCTCAATAGGGATATCCCGCAGTAGCGCGATGCGATCTGCACCATACACATCAATCAAACGCGAGAGAAGCGTGAGAACACCATCAATACGCCACCATTTTCGACCGGAGAAGGCCACAGACCTTTGATCGGGGACACGTTGCTTCGGAATTTGAGCAGCGCGCCACACTGCGAGCAGGTGAAGAGGCTCTTACCCTCCATGGCCACGCCTTGTGAGCGCGTGCCCATGGGCGGCACACCCAGTACGCCGCCGCCGTTCACCATGGGCAGTACGGTCGGCAGCATCCACTGTCTTGCCCTTCGTATGCGGGCTTCCGGTGCACAATGGGGCGACGTGGGCGGAAAATGAGGAGCTACGAACGGATCTGATTGGCTGAAATAGAAAATAGAGCGTGGATTTTAGCTGGATTATATTGGGATAATATACAGAAAGGATGGCAGTGACAGAAAGGGGTGCGCTGTGGTGTGTAGCCATCTTATCGAGGAGCTCATCATGAGCCGCTGAGGAAAGCACTTGTGTCGATGCAGTGGGGTGTCTACAGGGAGGATGGCTATGCGTGGCATGTGCGAGCACTGGGCCTTCTAGAGGTCGCTAGCGACGAGCAAGAAGCGTGTTTCGATCGGAAATGGATAAGCCACAAGCAGTGGGTGCTAGATGCCTCCCAGCCATCATCTCCCCACACGATTGACGACAGCGCAGCGTTCCTCCTTCCACAGGCGCTCCCCCCGCTCTCCATTTACATCCACTGCGGACTCCGACCGCCACATGATCGTGGTGATCGGTACGAGGATGCATCCATGTGGATGTGGATGTTGCCATCCTCCGGTGTTCCGGTATGGAGTACAGTACTAGTACTCCGTCCATACATTCTCCAAGTTTAAAGGCGAAGCCACATTGAGTTGAGGCTGCCGTCAGCTGCCTTGGGCATCCACGACTGAACACACGAGAGGAAATTGCGTACTTTCTCTGCCCCCAAGTGAGCTCGCCGCCTCTTCGGATCATTTCGAACCGTACTTTCTACGGTAAGTCGCCTGTGGCGAGCTCCCCACCTCCACACCCAACGAACGGGCGGCAGTTCGTCAAGCCCTCGCTCATTCATTCCACCTCTTGGCGACACAGCTACACGGCCGACTACCGCCATCATAACCATGGCTTCCGTGCTGCTGCAGCGTGTGCGCTGGTGCGCGCCCATCGTGGCCTCTGCGGCCGTCGTGGTCACGCTCGTGACCTGTGTGATCATCGCCAAGGCACGCGATGTGTACACGGGCGGCCTCAAGTGGCCGTACTTCTCCGACATGGGCCGCGACTCGCCGGGCTACTACGTGTTCTGCGTCGGCCTCACGACCGCGGCGATCGCGTTGATCTGTACGTGGTACTTTAACTACCAGTTCCAGCGCGCGATCCTGCGCAGACCCATTGAGAACGGACAGCTCTCCAAGGCTGTGCTGCGCTGTGCGCAGTTCCACACGACGCTCGGTGTGATCTCGGTCTTCGGTCTGCCGACACTGGTACGTTGTTGTTAGTGTATGTGAGACCGTGCTTCCACGCGAGTTCTGATGGCTGGGTTTATGTCTGATCACTTGTAGGCGTTCTTCAGCACGGCGTCATACTCGTCGGTTCACAACAGTGGCGCCTACTGGTTCTTCTTCCTCGAGACCATCGCCGTCACTGTGAACGTGAGTATTGCATGGATGAATACGATCCTGGGTGGTGGACTCACATCATTGTGTGTGCATGATGTAGACTGTGATCAGCTACAAGATCTACAAGTACGAGCAGGCGACTCGCGACACGACCGTGTTCATGGGTGATAACCCAGCGACGATGAACGGCGATGGCGCAGGCAAGGCCCCGCGTTACGACAGCGTGCGCCGCACATTCCTCATCCAGGCGTCGACGTTCGTGCTGTTCTTCATCGCGTTTCTGCTGTACATGCCTGTCGGCCTCAGCGTGGTCAAGTCGGCGCCACGACTCACAGTGCAGGAATGTCTCGACAAGAACCTTGGGGAGACGTACTGCACAGACACTGTCCGCAAGGACGAGACCCTCACCAAGCTCTGGAACTACGGTACGTTTCAGAAAAGCCCTCTTGTCTGGTGGTGGCTATTTTGCAGCGGGTGCTCACAGTTGTGCCAATGATCTCAGAGGGCGACTTTGCCGTCAACCAGATGCGGTCAGCGGCTCAGCTGGGCTGTATCCTCACGCTCGTGGGCTACTCGATCTCCTTTTTGTCCCATGATTACTCGCGGGTCGTGGACAATGAGCACTACGTCGAAGCCAACGAGTACGTTGAGTTTGTCGAGGTCGAGTAACCGAATGCCATACCCTCCAACTGACAAAGCGGTTATTGTTTGTGTGTGGATTCTCCAGTGTCGTGGCTGCGTAGCTCCTCGCCAGTGTGGTGCGTTCGTGGCCATGAAAGGTCGGACGGAACTCGTCGTTGTGGATGCATTTTATGAAACCTCGCAGAAAATGCACCTCGTGACGTTGAAGATGACGGTCTCACTTGTCACTTTTCACAGAAGAAGGCAAGTTGGTGAACTATCCTTGCCGTTCCTCAGTCTTGATCCTCCGCCCAACGATACACGACACATTCGATGACCAGCGCCTACACGGTGTTGCGATGTGGGCTATCAGAACCTTCAATAGTCCGACTAGTGCTCCCGTCACGGCGCAGACTCCAATGCAATCGCACACAAAACGAGGCACAGCGCTCGCTATACATCTTTCTTGGTCTGCGGGGCTTCGTCGATACCAAACAACGACTGCAGATAAGACCACGGCGACTGCAATGAGAACACATTGTCCAACAAAGCGCCCACTGATCCACCCTGTTCTGACATGATCAACCAACCGCTATGTCAAGATACAGTACTGCCACTTGTAGGGAAAACTAACGCATTTACGGTTGTACTTGACGACTTGATCTGGCTCGGCGGGAAGCTCCACCAAGATGTGGATATCGTCATCGACCCTCGTGAACCCCGCTCCGAGATACGCCCGATTCTCCAGTGTTCTTGCCTCATTCATCCGCTCCTTCATGAGTACTTTGATCGTATCCGGGGTCTCTCCTCTCTGCACAGCCTTGATGTCACTGCTGTCAATGTTCAACCAAGAACTGCCACGCTTCGCGAGATACAGCTTCAGCAGATCTGCATCGAAGTGAATCAAATTGGGCTTCTCCTCCTTGATCTTCTTCTTCAGATGACCGACCGTCGTGCTGAAGTCCACATCCACAGTGAAGACGCTCCCGACTACTCCAACGACCGCGCAGAACAACGTCACCATCGTGTTTCTCTTTGCAGAATGGCAGGTTTCCTTCTCGAAGCGCAATTCATGAACAATTCATCCTATAATTCATCCTACAATTTGTTATCGACTTCTATTTGATGTTGAAGATGACAGTCTCACTTATCACATTTCACAGAAATAGGCGTGCTGAGCTATCCTTGTCATTCCTCACTCAGTCTTGATCCTCCTCCATCCATCCACACGACGCACGATGACCACCAGCGTCTACGCGGTGCTGCGAGACTTCTCGCCGCTTGTTGCCACGGCGACTGTGGTCATCACGCTCGTGACGTGTGTTGCCATCTCCAAGGCCAAGGATGTATACGTCGGCGGCCTGCATTGGCCTTACTTCTCGGACATGGGTCGCGACCCGCCGGCGTACTACGTCTTCTGCGTCGGCCTCTCGCTCATAGCTGTGACGCTGGCGATTTCGTGGCTCTTCAACTCGAAATTTCACCGTCAGACGCTCACGTCGATGGACACCAAGACGATTTCACCCGTTGTGAGGCGCTCGTCGACTGCTGCGACTGTCATTGCGGTTGCGTCTGTCATCGGTCTTCCCATCCTGGTATGTAAGGGCGAAAGTTAGATAAATCAAGGCTTGTAGAGAGTCTGAGGCTGTGGATTGTGGTACTGCAGGCCATTTTCGACACGTCGACGTACCCAGATCTGCACAGCTACGCCGCGTACTACTTCTTCTTGCTCCAGATTATCGCCCTTACGATCAACGTGCGGTAACAATCGCTGTTTTGTCTCATCAGAATCTTGGCTAACGTTACCGTGCTTCAAGCAGACTGTGGTCACGTCCAGAATTTACGCAGCTGCAGCGAGAGTGCGCCAAACAGCACCAGAGGATACCGTTGTCAATGGTGGCATCGCCTCGTCGTCGAAAACCCCGCAACTCGATAGTGTGCGCATCACCTACTTAGTCCAGCTCGCCACATACGTGCTGTTCCTCGTGGCTTTCATTTTGTATTTGCCACTGGGGTTGGCGATCATCGAGCCGTTCAAGCGCCTCACGACCCTGGAATGTCTCGACCGCCACCTCGGCGTGGAGTATTGCACCGTCAAAATGCACTACGACGCCACCAACACCAAGCTTTGGAACTACGGTACGCGTGCATTTGACTTCTTTGAGCTGCTCTCAGGCTTATTTGTTCGGCGCCTCACAGAGGACGACTTCGCCGCCAATCAGCTCCGTTCCGCAGCCCAGCTCTCCTGCATCCTTACACTGGTAGGCTACACGCTGTCCTTCAAGACCCACGACTACAACGCTGCACCTCAGGGGCAGTCAGCGGAGATCACTCACACAGCAACCGCTGACAACGCCGGCGATCGAGTGTTTTTCTCGCGCGCGTGACTCGCTGGCTTCGCCTTTCGCCCTGCTTTCCACGCAATCTTCAAACCCTGGGACACGACAGCGTATGCCAAGATTTAAAACTTCTCAACTGCCTCAAATGCCTTCCACCGTAGCACCAAAAAGACTTCACTGCGTTTCATTGAGGAATTGTCATCGTTGGGGACACAGCGGCTCGAAAAGATGGCGGGCATGAGCTCGTGGTGGACTCGCTGGCGCTATGCATCGGTCTTGGCGTCCGCGACGGTGGTTACGACACTCATCACGTGCTTCATCATCACCAAAGCCAAGCGCCGCTACACGGGCGGTCTGGTGTGGCCGTACTTCTCCGACATGGGGCGAGGTACTGTATACAGAGCCCAAGTGGAAGATCGGAACCTGACGGATTCTCTGCCCCGTAGATGCCCCGAGCTACTATGTGTTTGGTGTAGGCTTGACGCTTGTCGCGATCGCCATCGCACTCACGTGGGTCTTCAACTTCGATTACCACCGCAAGCGTTTTGCCTCCGTCGCTCTTGTTGTCCAGCCCGCACCGTTGGTGTACTGCGTGAGCGCGACCGTGCTCGTCATTGGCGTGGTCTCCACCATCGGGCTTCCTCTTCTCGTACGTTCAAACGCACTTGATATCGCTTGACAGTGGCTCACTTGGTATTTATCCAGTCCTGGTGCAGCACGACAGCGTGTCCGCTGGCCCACGAGTGGGCTACGATTTGGTTTTTCATCCTGGAGCTCGTTGCGATTATCCTCAACGTGCGTTAATCACTACTGCCGCGGGTCAAATATCGCGAACACAGCTCATACAATCATTGCTTGTTGCTGTAGACGTGCCTGAGCTACTACATTTGGAAGGTCTTGTGGATCGCGTACACGACGACCGACCCTCGTGACCAGTATCACGCCCACTGTGGGCCCGACGACCTGGAACGAGGCCAACGCCTTGCCCAGGCAATGGACGCCGCGTCCAGCAACGTGCGGGGCATCAAAGGGGCGTTCTACTGGCAGCTCGTGTGCTCTGTGCTGCTTCTCGCGACTGCGATCATCTACTTCCCCGTCGGCATCGCAGTCGTGGGCAAGGTCCCCCGCCTTACGATCCAGCAGTGCTTGGCCCGCAACCTCGGTCTGGACTACTGCACCGTCACGATGCGGTACAATACCATCGACACCAAGCTCTGGAACTACGGTGAGACTGTCTGTGAGCCCTCATTGAAGAGCCTTTGACCTTGCTAACGATGTTGTGACGACAGAGGTCAAGCCTGTGGCGAATCAGTTGCGAGCCGCGTGCCAGCTCGCCGCCATGCTCTCCCTCGTCGGATACTCGCTGTCGTTCCTGTTCCACGACTACTCGATCGGGTCCTCGCCAAGCAACGCGCCGACTGACAGAACTCCCTTGACGTCGTCTTCGTCTCGTCGTGGGTCTCAGTGATTGATGTTTCTTTCTTCTGGCGTTTTCTAAATCAATCTATTGGTTCACTTACATGCTTCGCTTCTCTCTACTCTACACTAGGACGGTGACGGCGGTGCTCGCTCGTCGCCTTTGGTGCTTGGCCGCGTGCTTGTTCTTGGCGTCTCGCAACGCCGTTGTTTCCTCTTCGGCCGCGAGCGTCAAAATGTGTTTGCGTGTGTAAAACCCGATGAGAAACAGCAGCAGCAGCGCGCTCGACGCGCCCACGATCAGGAACACGACCTCGGTTTTGTTTTTCGACTTGTTGCTGGACAGCAGCGTCGTCAAGTGCTGTGCGGCGTTGCCAGAGTACACCCAAATGATCGAAAATGGCAGCCCTGTGAGCAGCGCGGCCGAAAAATAGACGGCAAACGACACGTCGAGCACGCTGAGACCGTAGTTCTTCATAGCGATGGGGAAAAACGCGACGCGCGTGAGGAAAACGATGAGAATCTGGCGCTTCCGCAGCAGCGACTGGAAGGCCTTGAACACGGGGTGGCCTCGCTCCATGTACTCCTTCACGCGGCGTCGGCAGAGGTACCGGCCGATAAAAAAGGAGATCACGGAGCCGCTCAGTTTGCCGATTGATGCCAAGAGGAGGCCGAGCCAGAAGCCGAAGATGTAGCCTGCGAGGAGCTCAAAGGCAGTGGATGGGAAGCTGTTTGATTGATGGACGGAGGAATGAATCAATCAGTCAGTCGGATGGATGATTGATTCAAGAAGTATGAAGAGGGCGCACCAGAGGATGATGAAGAGCGTGAAGGTCCCAACGTAGACGGCCGAGCCGATGAGCTCATGGCTCTACAGCACAACAACATCAATCAGTCAGATATGATCAATGCATCAACCATGATGAAACATCAATCAGTCCACGCACCTGGATCCAATCGATGATGTGGTTGAACTCGTCCGTTTTGATGAAGCGGAACATGAGCACAGAGCCGAGGCCGAGCAGCGCCACGATGCACAGCACGGACAGCAGCCGCTTCATCCACCACCACTTGCTCGGCTTCTTCTTCCTCCTCCTCTGGATGCCTCCATTCGCTGCAGCAGTCGCCTGGGTCAGCGGAGTATTGGGCGACGCGTCCTTCGTGCCCAGCTCGGGCGACAGCTCCGGCGAGAGCTCTCCGTCCTGGCGGAGCATCACAGGCGCGTAGCTGGGCAGCATGGGATATGATTCGGTGCTTTGCGTCGCCCCGTAGACAGGAGGAAACGCAGACTGACGTGCGTCGTGTCGGGTGCGTCAGCGTGGACGGAAATATCCACTCAGGGATCGCAAGGGTCAGGCAACGAGCGCGGAAACGGGCGTGTGCGACGTGTGAGATGCCGGCGAACGGGATGGCGTGGGACTTCCGCGAATGCCTGAGACGGTGGCGCCCTTCGTGGTCTCTTCGCGGCACCTTCTGATGATCGATGATCTTGCGAAGTGGGTGATTGATGCAGTTCAGCGCTGACTGATGTCCCGAGCTTTCGATGTTACGGTAAAGGTGCGATACAGACTCTGTATTACAGTACCTAGTGCCAGAGCCAGAGCCAGGAATAAATCAGAAAGGGGTGAGGTCCATATGGACCTTCCCTATTCATGGTATATTCCGTATCTTGGAGCAGGTCTGTTGGCGCGACCTTCGTGCGACATTTCGATTGTAAAACCGACTTCAAGCGGCGTGACGTGTGTGCTCCCGCTCCCATGCTGCGGCGCAACGGCGGACAAGGCGCATTAGACAACCTACCACAAAAGCCACATCCAGCCAACCACCCAACGACATCATGGACGCTGTCCAGGAGAACGACTCGCAGGCGTCCATCGGTGCGTAATTTGCACTCAAATCTACGCAGTATGGCCTGAGTTACGCTCGTTTTACTCACATCCTCCACGCAGACCTCAGTACCAAGTCGTTCCATGAGCGTTTGACGGCGTTCTTCTGGGCCCACGACCCACGGCGCGTGGTCAAAGTGGGCGAGATCCTGTTGCAATACAGAGGCCAGGAGGAGCTGTTCATCCAGCGGGTCCACCGCGAGTACGGCGTGCGGGACTTTAGCGGCGAGGTCGCCGTGGACGACCTGTACGAGCACCAACGGTACTCGTGGCTGTCCTTCTCCTGGGGGTCCTCGTACCCTGGACACTTGCTGCCCACGGACAGGCGCCGTTGGAGCGGGCTCCACGGCACGCCGTCACACCAAGGACGAGCCAAGGTCGAGCCGCAACTGCCTGTGAGCTGGCGCTGGACTAGCGAATGGGCGGTGGATAAAGAGACCACGAACTGTGACGGAGACGGATGGGTCTACGCGTTCGACTTCACGAATCTCAACTTCATGGTCAAGAAAAACGGCGGCAGGAAAGAGCCCAAGGCTACGGACTATGTGAGACGGAGGCGCTGGGTCCGCACGCGCGAGCGGATCCCACAGGCGCCCGTGGTGTCGTCGTCGTCGTCGATCTCTGTGGAGACGGAGACTGGGACGGAGACGGAGAGTGGTGCAAAGGCTGAGAAGGAAGGCGAGGGGCCAGAGCAGGAGCAGGATGATCTCCGGATTCCGGACAGTCTGGATGTCGATGATGATGAAGGCGACGATCCGGGGGATCCGGATGAAGAGGATGAGGGCGGAGACGATGTGAACACTGCTGTGTATGGAGCGATCGGACTACCTGAGCTGATGGAGGAAGAGACAAAGCCCCACGTACATGTTGCACCCGTGAGGCCTCCACCAGCGTCTTCGGGACCAGCACCGGCGATGTTACTGTCGTTCAACATGGGGATGGAGAAGGCTGCGGTGGATGCAGCGTGGGGTATGGCCGTGAAGAACCTGGAGACGATGTACGCGCAGGCTAAGAGCCACAAGGCGCTGCGTAAGAAACGATGGACGGTCAAGAAAGAGAAGATCCAGCAGCAGATCCACTTGCTGGAGAAGACCATCGCGTCCATGCAGTTGTTTGTCCACGAGGAGCAACTGAAGCGCCGCCACAGCAGCTCAAATCTATTCAATGGCACAACCAACACTACCAAGATGGCAAAGTCCAAGACGAAGTATCCACTGTCTCCAGATGGGAAGAGTAGCTTGTCGCCGTCCAACGCGACGGCCTCGCGTGTGAGCCCGAACGACACGAGTGGCATCAATCTCGCGAGTAAACTCAAGTGTGCGCAGTCGAAACTCGACGCGTTGAAGCGGATCTTTTGGCACCCGCGCGAGAAAAACTACTCGCTTCGCTTCAGTATCGACGGCATTTTCTACGGGCTGCGAGACTTCCTCGTCGAGTCATTCAAGAGCTCCTTCTCCATCCACATGAGCCACCAGTCGAATGGCGCCCACGGCATCACGCCCGTGTGTAAGATCATTCTCAAGGGCCACACGGTGTGCTGTGGCAAGCACGTCAAGGTCGTGGGCGAGAAAGGCACGATCGTGCCCAAGTCATTGTGGGATCTCATGTACATGGACTCGGACTTTGAGATCACCGTGTATCTCATCTACGTGGACGATATCGAAAAGGAGCGCAACCCGTGGCTAGCAGACAAGCCCACGGGCAAGTGGGAGTTCCTGTTCGCGCCTGAGTCTACACGTGTGGAGCTCACCAACTTCACGCGTCGTACAAAGGGAGGTCTGGACCTGCCTGAGCCAGCTGTGCGCAAGCTCATGAGCGACGTGCTCAGTGCGCTCGTGCGTGATCTAGCGCTGCTGTACTTCCCACAGGAACTCGCAATGGCGTTTGCATCTCCACCAGCAAAACTCGACATGGAGGGTACTATCGAGATCCGGGGCGCGCCGATCGACGACGTGATGGAGCGAGAAATCGAGCTCACGAGTGGAGTCGCCAAGCCCAAGCCCCCAGCTCCCTCACCGACGCCGAGTCCGATGCCTTCGACCTCCCATACGCCTGCGACGTCTCCAACGACAGTCCAGGCGACACACACAAGCCATTCTCTGTCACCGACGGCAGTCGCGGCAGCTCCGTTCATGGCGGTGGCGGCCGTCGCGACAGCGACAGTGAATCTTCTCATCGGCAGTGGTACAGAAGAGTGCATGCGCCAGATCGCTGAGCTGTTGGAGCTCACACCGGCTCAGCTGAACTTGCTAGTGGCCTTGCGCCAGTGTGGATTGTACCCGTCTCCGTACTCGTTCCGCTCCGTGTCTTCGATCTGCGACTACTTCAACTCTTTCTTTGGCAACAAAGAGCAGGAAGAAGGCGGTGCCGACCACGTGGAGAAGCTCCGTGCGACGTGGAAGCAACTGCTTGAGCTCGTGTATATCCGCAAGCTCAAGGCCCAAGGCGACAAGCCAGCGCCTCACAAGTACGAGCTCTTCGACATGGACAAATTCTTCGACCGTATCGCCATCCTCACACGCAAGCCCGCCAAAGTGGACATGGCAGTGACGAGATTCAACTGGACCGTCGACGCCATGAGCGTCGTGGATGCCATGGCACAAATGTTTGAGCGTGTCGTGCTCGGTATCGACTACACCAAGCCACGCGAAGAAGCCGACCGATTGATCTACGGCTTCCGCTTCGGTCGCAAGCCCAAAGTCACGACTGCAGCAGCGATGGCCGCCCACGCTCAGAGCGCCCAGTTGCTGGATCCGACGATCCACTTGCAAATGGACTCGTCGTTCCGCAGCCGGCTCAAGGCGTTTAGCAAGTTCTGCCGCGCATTGAAAGGCGGCATCGATCTCATCAAACGTAACCTCGACCGGCTCAGCTTGGAGGTTGCTGGCCTCGTCCAGGGCACAGGCTCGGACTGTGCGATCCACGGCTCATTCCGTGATTTGGACTTCACGGGTCCTGTGAATCTCTCACTCCACGTGCCTGCATTGTCACTCGGCATCTACCGCGTGCAGACCATTGCACTGGGCAACGACCGCATTGGACTGCAGATTGAGGTCTTACTTCCGTCGTCTTCGAAGCACCACAAGCGTAAGCAGCGTGCGAAGCCCGAAGACCGCGTGCTGCTCAAGGCCATGCTCACCGACTTCTCCACCGACGTGATGTTGGACATCGATGCGCTGATTGCCAAGCATCACACGCGCAGTCTCTCGAGTGCCACGGAGATGACGGCGCCGTGGGCACCGTCGGCATCCTTTGCGAAGCAGGTCGAGACCGAGAAGACCAACGAAAAGCACCCCGCGCTGTCCATCTCTGTGCACTCGACGACCGGCGTGAACGACGTGGACGAAGATGTCGAGAACGTGATCCGGATTCCATCTCCAACCAACAACCCGACGCAAGCCTACGGCAAGATCCGTGTCGCTTCCAGCGAGTTCACCAAGCTCCACGTTCGAGCCAAGACCGGGTCCTTTGCGACGAAGCTCATGCCGCTGCTCAAGCTGCTCATGGAAGTCGCACGGCCGTTCTTCCTCGAGTCGTTCCCGGAACACCAAGTGCTTTTCGACCGACTGCACACGTGTCTTCTCAAGTGGCTGTGCGCCAAGGAGTTCCAAATGGACTTCGACCTGCTGATCAAGAGTTTCCTGCATCATGCAACGACACCAACGCCCCAGAGGGAGTCCCCGCCTGCAGCTCAGGCACTGAATGAGCTGCTCTTCTTCACAGTGTGTGGCTCGCCGGCTAACCCGACGCCCATGGCGTATCGTGACGAGCTACATCTCCTGGATGTGATCCTGCAGGGCGACGATCTCATCAATATCTGGATCGACGACCGGTATCCACCCTACTCGAACCCTCTCTACTTCTAGGCAAACAAACACATAGATAAAAGGCAATGCGTATAAATTAAATGAATGGAATACAACGCGATGGAGAGCCACACGCACACACACACCACTTGACCACACTTCCTGCCTACCTATCCAACTCCCCCAAACAACTGAAATGCTCACCGCCACCTGCAACGCCACCACGAAATACTCACTGCAATGCCGCTGTTGACGCACTAGATCTCCACTGCCATCTTCGCGGCGGGTATAGAAGGCGAAGTCGCTGCAGCACAAACTGCGGCTTCTTCGTTTGCTACTAGCACCTGACGGAGCGCAGCGATTTCGGCGTCCAGACGCGAAAGCTGCGCATCAGCCTCGCGGATGCTCGCCAGACACGCTTCTCGCTCAGCCGCCAGTCTCACAGGATCTCGGAGAAGCTCGTCGTCGACTGGTTTTACAGGCACTGCAGGCACACTTACAGGTTTGGCGTCAACAGCATTGGAAACCTTGGCCGATAGTGAGTTCTTGGGTGGTTCCTACAAAACAAGGGGACACACAGGCAGAAATGTGTCAGCGCTGAGCGTGCGACGCGAGCGAGCGCCGGCCTTCCATCCATCAAAGACAAACCGCTGCTTTTGGTGCCGGCTTCTTCTCCTCAATCTTCGACTCGACGTTTGCTGCCACTGGGGGTGTCTGGCTAAGCTTCTGTGGCGAGGAGCTGTTCGATTTTCGTGCGTTTGTAGACGAGGGTGATGACTTCTTCACTGGAGATGTCCTCTTCACCGCTCCATTGTCTTTCATTGCCACATTCTTCGGCGGGAAACCATTCGTTGCCGCCTTTGCCCGCACCTCGTCCACAACACGTCCGTACCTCGCGACAGCGTTTTCACCATCCAGACTGTCTGATCGCTTTTTCGAGTGGAGGTCGTCTAGCGAGAGCCGAATGACGATGGATTGGGAAGCTACCGTCAGAGGACCGAACATTGGGCTTTCAGGCGGCGGTGGGGCGGGCTCGGGTTGGATAACCGACGCAGCAGCACTCTTCTGTGGTTGTGACGGCGTCGTGGGCTTACTCGTCTCGGTGCTGTTGTTGCCTGTATCCTTGGCCTCTTCAGGTGGAGTCGTGCTGGATTCAGTCGTTGGCTGGTTATTCGATATGAGGCGCTTTCGGGGTCGCATCGACTTCAGCAGCTCCGCTCGAAGCGCGTCCAGTGATGTCTCTTCCTCCTTCTGCTCGCTCTCCTCGGGTCTCGGGCTTTGTGTCGGCAGCTCACCAGGACCACGACCCTCTTTCGCTTGCTCCGTTGAACCGTGATTGTCCGACGTCTTGCGTTTTGTACGTAGCGCTGCAGCTCGAAGGCTATCGAGATCCATCACCCTCGTGTCTTCATCTTCATCGTCATCACGCATGAACGGAGGCAGAGGCCGCTTGAATCCCCTTACATCCGGTACTGGCGGTGGCTGGAATGCATCCACTCTGACGTACCGGAATCCTCCGTTGACTGAAGGAGGTGGAGGCAAGGACATCGGCGGAAATCGCGGAAGTGGTGGCCGCCCATGGTGATTGTTGAACGGTTCTACGCTTCCGTGGGAGTTCACTCTCACGATATGCTCGTCCGAGTACACAGGCGTCGGTCCATGGGACAGTGGGAAGTTGTTCCGTGGAGGCGGAGGCATACGAGGTAGTGGTGGATGCACCAAGGTCGGGTGAGGTGGCGTCTGTAGCCGTGCAGGAGGCGGTGATGCAGAGCCACTGGGGGAGGCAGAGGCGGACGATCCTGCGACACTGGAGGTGCTGAACTTCGCAGGCGACATCCATTGCGGTCCTTGATCTGCTGGAGGTGGTGGAGGGGCATCCACGTGTGGACGCACATTCCTCCCAAACTCGTCCACTGTTTTCACTGGCTCCAGCGCCTCCGCCTTCCGCTTGTTTTTCTTGCGGCCACGCTTCTTCGGTCGCTTCTTGGCTCCCTTCGCCGCCAGCAGTTCCTGCTCTATCGCCTGCTTAACCTCAGACGGCGACTTGGCGACAGCGCCTTCCTCGAAGATCTCCCCGTCTTCCAGCGACCCACCGACCACAGCGACACCGCCCGCCGCATCTCCCGGCTTCGTCTGGTCGCCGTCGTCGTCGATCTCCATGGTGCTCCCGCTGTCGCTAGCTGACGACTGTGGTCGAACAGGATGCTCAGTGGAAGGAGGCTCGTACACAGCAGGCAGCGCCTCGTCTTCTTCTTCCTCGATCTCGTCGTCCTGCTCGTCGTGAGTCTGCTCGCCTTCTATGACTTCCACCGCGTCGTTCTCAACCTCGCCTTCATGCTGCGAGCCGAACGACGGCAAGAAGTAGCTTAGTGCCGTGCCCACCTTACCCACCACCGACCGGATCCCCGTCGCCACCGTCGCCTGCTCCTCTTCCATGTCTTGGTCTTCCGTCCTCTCTTCGTGCTCCTCCGTCGTCGATCGTATAGGAAGCTCGTCGTCTTCGTCAGATTCCACGTCAGAGAGCGAGAACCGACGGAGCGACGCCGTGGGCTTCGCTGGCGACCTCTGTACAGGCGACGCTCGCTCCTCCTCCACCACCGCCATCGCCTCCACGTCCGTGTCCGTGTCTTGGTCGTGGTCCTCAGCCGCAGGCGGCTGCTCCTCCTCTTCAGCCCTGTCGTACGCCTTCTCCTCGATCTCTTCGTCCTTGTCTTCGGCTACCAAGTCGACTGGCGACGCGTGAGGCGGAGGCACGTAGTGTCCAAGCGGCTCGTCCTTCTCCTCCTCGTCCTCCGTGTCGTCGTCGAGGGTCAGGTCGATGCAGCCGCTGGAGAAGACCTTCAGCGTGGGCTTGGGCGGCCCCACCGGGGGCGAGACGCCCGTGGAAGGAGGCATTGGAGGGGCTGGCGGGGGTTGGTGGTGGCTCGGGTGGCGCTTCTTGGCACGCTGTTCTATCACCTCTTGCTTTACTCGAGCCATAAACCTTACGCCACGTGATAGGGGAGATCAAGGGCTATACGATGGTGGGCTTCCGTGCAGCGGTATGTCGCTGGGGGCCGAGATATCACGCACGGAAGAGCTCGCGATGGCAACGCTTGGAGGTGGCGTGACGTCTGTGTGTGTGTGAATGGAATGTGGGATGCTGCCGTTGGATGAGTGAACACACCGTGTTTTGATAATCGAAGTTATCATAACCTATTAAGGTATGTCAGGCTAACCTAACACAGTTAGTTCCACACAGTTACGATGAGGAGTAACCTGAGGGTGTTCATACCGTGTAGCCATTTCAGACATGGCTACAGTTGTGGTCGTGGGGAGGGCAACGCAAGTGGAATCAAAACAAAGAGGTGCTTCAGCATACAACAGGGCAGCGTGGACAGCTTGGCGCAAGTTGAACAACAACAGCAGATTGATTCACTACGGGTTTACGGGTTACTGGACGGCACGTAGACGCAAAAGCGACGCGACGGTAGCGAGATGACAGACGAGAGAAAGTCGGAGAAAGACGGAGAAAACGACGATGGCGTGGGTGGGTGCGCCACTAGTAGCTCGGGTAGTAGGCGTTGTAGGCGTACGATGGGTAGTCCGAGTAGCCGCTGCCGTAGCTCTTGCCGTAGTATGGCGAGTAGTTGTTCTT